>JAQQPU010022417.1:2315-13999 GCA_029168905.1 Artemia sp. Kazakhstan ARC1039
TATTTTAGTAATTAATGAACAGTTAAAGTTCAGGATAAATATGTAAATTCATTTCTCCACCGCAGGCCCAAACACAGAAAGTAAATCATAAATTCAACCAAAATCAAAACAGAAATGTCTTGTTAGATAAATGGTGGCAAATTTGATTCCGTTAGAAAATGCTTCTGGATCTATAAATCTCTTATATATTAGTCTAAGAATATATTTGTCAATGGTGCCCAGAGCATCATCGGACATAGCTGGCAGGTCACTTAAAGGTCGCTTAAACAGCTCGCCTGTTTAAATGAAGGTTATTTTTTTGAAAGCAGATAGGCTCGAATAAACAGAAGACTTTTAAACTCCATTTCAGTTCTTAGATCGTAGGTTCTGAACAAAGGATAAGCAAAACCATAATTTTTTTGCCCAGTGAAGGATGCCTGCGTCATATTTTTCACATTTGCCCAGGGATGGAACATGTGTCATATTCAACAAAATCTTGCGTCACATTTGTCAGTTGAAGGACTAAGATCCAAACCTACCGTAAAAAAGAACAACCTTGGAGATTAGACGCTTACCACTTTCGCCTAATAAACTGAAATCGATTACGCAAGAAAAACAGAACGAAATCAAATTTGTTCTCCTCCAAAACAATAATAACAATCGACCTTACCACGTGCAACATTTTAAGCTGTGTCATGCATTAATACAGGCTTTGACTTCGATACTTTTTCCACACTTGCTGGAAATGCTTATTTCAAAGTAGTTCCTGGTTCGAAATGGTAGCATTGTCTGTACGTAGTTAAAAAAAAAAAGCGAACTCTAAGCAGCTCTAATTTTATGCTATATCACCAAAGAAAACTAATTAGTCGTTCGAATTGGGTATTCTTGCCATTAAGTGACTTTTTTCCACTTTTGCTTATACTTTGCCCCTTTATTACCCTATTAAGACTCTGATCCTATCCTTGTTTCCTTTTACTCTTATTTGCTGTGTTTTCAATAACAGTGCTTGAATATATTAAGTTATGTACGCCGTAAATAGTTCAAATAATTTACTATCACATTTGTTTGTCTTGTGTATTCCAGTGTAATTATAGTTACGATATTACGTATAAAACCGTAATATATATAGTTGCAGGTTTTAGCTAAGAATGCAATGGATAGTTACAATGATCTATAATTATAGATCATTGAAACTATCCTTTGCATTCGTAACTAAAAATTGCGGACCGCAAGACCAAATGTCCGCAATATTCATAACTAGAAATCATTGACCTTAAACCACATTCAGAAACCTTGCAAAAATATGATGAAAATTAAATTCCTGGTATTTAAATGTTATCTTTTTAAAATGAGCTATTCGTTTTGACCATATGCAACTAAATTTTTATTTCTTCATGTATGGCACTTTAGTGGTATTTGGTTCTGACTGGTTTAATATGTGTTTTTTTAGGATATGTAGATAATTTATGGACATGTTTATTTTGATCTTGTAAGTGGTTACGCTATTTTTGAAATTGGTTATTGTGACCCATATTTACTGACGGAAAAAGAAAATTTACTTGTTATTGGCATGTTCAAAAATAGAGCAATTCAATTCATTCAGGCTCATACACAAGGTTTGAGACTTTTAGCTGGTGGCGCCCTAAGAAAGTGAACACCAAACAATATTATACTTCGTAACGTGATTATGTACCCAATTTTACGGAAAAGTGAACACCAAACAATATTATACGACGTAACAGGACTATTTACCCAAATTTACGGCTTTAGATCAGTCACTTGAACAGGTTTCTTCGTCAGGTAAGGACTCACCATAGCCTTATTTAGGTCGGCATTAAGAAAATTCGTCTTGACTCAAAAATAATTAACTTTGACGACGTTTGGTAAAAAGTGGCGGAGGAGGGGTCCTAGTTTCCCGCCAATCTTTTTGGTCACTTAAAACGGGTACTAGAACTTTTAATTTCCGTTAGGATGAGCGCTCTCCCGACATTCTAGGACCAGTGGGTTAGTACGATCACCCCTGAAAAAAAAATAAACACGCAACGGTGATACTTCTTCTGGCAAAAATAGAACATTCCACATTTTTGAAGATAAGAGGTTGAAACCTCTGTAACACGGCTCTCTGGTATGTTGAATCATGTGATCTTCATTGAGATTGTTTTAATTTTAGGGGGTGTTTCCCCCCTTCTTAGAAAATCAAGCAAATTTTTTCAGCCTCATAGGGTTTGATTTGTAATGCTAAAATAATGAAACTTATACATTTGGAATTGAAATAATCAGACAATTCTTATGATGCATCTATCGGTATCAAAACTTCGTTTTTTAGTGTTCCGGCTACTATTGAGCCGTGTCGCTCGTTGCTTACAGTTCGTTACCACGAACTGTTTGATAGGCGTTATGTTCAAAAATATGTTGATGGGATATAACATTTAATATATTCCTAAGAGCTGACACATTTTTGTTGTGGTAGATAGTGGGAAAAAATTGGATTATAACTCAAAACCGAACCTTCGGTGTGCACCTTCGCCTACCATTTCTTCTTTCGGGCAGGAAGGTTGATGTGTATCACCTTTTTGAACCTGACTTAAGCAAAGGAAGTTAATTTGAATTATTAAAGATCTAAAATGGGTCTTATTGCCCACACAACCCCCAGCTTCTCTTGAGGGCAACTTCTCATCAGAAAAATAAGTGCGTTGCACCTTCTACGACACTGGATCAGAGGTATTTTCAATATGCATGATTTGATAGCCAAAGTAGAACGGGTACCGCTTCAGCCCCACAATTTCCCCATTTCCAGCTCTTAGGCAGTAAGGTTAGATTTTAAACGTCGTTTTAATCAAATACTTGCAAATGTATTCTAACAGTCTGAGTGTAGGCACAAAAAAGATCCTTAGTTACTCGATAAGTTCTCCCCTTCTTACTAGCAGCTATTTAGAAGAAAATTAGACATGTTTCAGCATGCCTTGAGTGGGATCGTGCTATCATTTCCAACCTGACAATCGAAGGCCCAAAGTGGATCCTTGACCACACCTTTTCTTGGCCACTTTCACCAGAAAGATAAAATGTTTTTAATATCATCGATAGTCTTGGAATCTAAGGGCCAAGTACCCTGGGCTAATGGGACATGAAAACAGTAATTTTCAGGGGTTCTCTGCCCTTCTCCAACCTCCAATCTACTTGTCACTATTGGGGCAAGTATCGTTGGGCCAAGTGAACAGAGTGGATAGAGGCTTTCACCTTTTCCAAGCCCCTTCTACCTTCCTTGCAAAAGTGTCCATTTTAGCTTAAAATTTATTAAGAGGTAGGCCTACTTACAGCCATGGAGACATTAATCAAGAAATTTTGCAACGTTGAACTTTAGAGCCTAGAAGCTAACAGGCTTAAAACCTCGATTGATTTTTCCTCTGTCACAAAGTGACTTTTAAACAGAAATCGTAAAGGGATGACAGGTTGCTTTTTTTGCTAATTAGTTCACGTTTTATTCGACTTCAATAATTTTACATGTTCTATGATTCTTCTTTTGGCTGTTTTGAAGTTATGAAGTTTTTAGGGAAGTAACACATTTTTTTTCAACGTTGTCACGTTAGACCATAAAATCAAATAAGAAAAAGTAGCAAGTTAAAACTGACAACACTTTTCGTTTGTGAAAATTCAAAAAATTAAAATCTATTGATTGCCAAAGATCACTTCATCTTCAAAGAAAAGCTACACCTTCACAAGCTTATGGTGTTATACGTTTTAGCTAGTTTTCTGCTAATTACCCACCCTATTTTTATTTTATTTTTTTTTTTTTTTTAACCACTACTTCCAAAAATTACATCTAAGACAACTTCATCTTCGATGGAAAGCTAAATCTTCCCAAGCTTTTGGTGTCAAATATTTTCTGCTAATTACTCACCCTAGTTGTTTTTTGTTTTTTTGTTTATTTTTTCACCCACTACTTCCAAAAACTGCAAGATGTTTTCACTAAATCTGAATTTCCGACCTCTTCCAATTTATCTTTAACCTTATCACCTTGACCAGTCCCCTTAACCAGTCCAAATAATCAGGTTTCATTTTTGCTGTGCTTGGTTTTTGCTTTTCTCTTGTCAAAAAAGAATGGTTTAAAAAAAAAAACAGACAAATGAGTTAATTGTTGATCACACTTCATTAAAGTAAGCTATTAGAAGAATTGGAAAACTTAGCGCCATATCCACACGAGGGATAGCTAGTTAAAAGGAAAACTGTTAAATTACATTTTTCAGTGTTTTTCCGTCTAGTTTTCAAGAGTGATAAAGCTGTTCACAAGATTCGATAACAATGAACATTTTCAGATCATACTTGAAGTGATTATCCGATAAATAAACATTACACTTTTTAAAGAGATGTATATGACACACTCACGTTGGTTCCTGAAGGCAAATCGTCCTAAAGAGGTTATTGTTATATGCAAGACTAAAAATTTGTGATAATAAATAATCTGAAGTTCAGTTATAATAATGGTTGCAGTGTCACACACTGTTAGATATACTAGAAGCAATAAAAGACAGCGTGAGGTATGTAAGGCATACAAGAAACTCATCAAAACTATTAAAGTTAAAGGGAAGGTTTTTTTTCAAATGAAAGTAAAGAAACTAACACCACAAATGAGCAGGAATGATTTTCTTATTAAGGGGGCTATCTTTCCTCAAATGAAGCTGTGAAAACAAGAGAAGTGCCTGAGATACCTTTTTTTCCAAAAAAAAAACGATGTAAAATAATAGAAGAGCATTTTAGGTCACAATTAGACAATTTTTCACAGAAGTGGAGGGTGGGGTCCTTAGACAAATCTTACGGAAGAGTGTTCCTCCGCACGGATTGAACGTCTAAAAAGATTCTACTGCTGTCACGACCTGAAATAATTGGCATATCTCTTTTTTCTGTTTTTTGGCTTGAGTAATGCGTATTCTCCTCCAGTCCCCCTTTATAGCTCCCCAAATTAAGTTGCTATTTTTCGGTGATATTCACTGTTTTTATGAAAACTTCATCTTTAACAATCTTTTAAAGATTTTTTTTAAAGCTTGTCAAAGAGTTTTCTAAGAAGAAACCGATTCATTCTCCTAACTAAGCGAATGGTGATACAATGAGTATCTGGATTTTCAGGCTCTAGAATAAAACTCGATTCCTACCAGAGTCTAAATTATTCGCTAAACTTTTTCAAGGTTCAAAAACTCTGATGAATAGAAGTTAACACTGCATATAATACAATGAAGTTATCTAAACACTTCAGAGAACTTTATCGAGGAAGACAAGAAGTTAGAAGAGGAGACCATATCCTCCATCTTTATTATTTATTTATTAGTTATTAATTTATCATCTTTATTCTTTATTTTTAGGCAATCATCTCTCAATTTGAGAAGTTTTCTTTAGACTAAGAATGGATTTTCTTAATTTCTATGGGTATGTTCCAAAATCAATTCTTCTGACTTAGATACCCCATAATCATAGTGAGCAAAAGGGGACTGTTAGGAATTAGTCCAAATACTAGCGCTGAATAGTGGAGGAAAGATACGGAGGAAAGGCCAAACCTCGGGGAAATTGTAACAGACTTTTTTTTACAGAAAAATGTTCAGAAAAATCAGCTTGATTACACAAAAAATAAATATCTGGAATCCCACTTGCACAAGTATCTCAAATTTGCCCTTGAAAGGGGGAAATGAGGGGGGGGATCAATTTTTCTGTTAATAAAGATTTAGAGTATAAATAGTCGTTTCCTATCAAATAAAAAATTCCGACTCCAAATCTGAACTCACTTTTTCATTTTTCCCCACACTAATACGCTTTTCCACCGTAAAAGGGCACGAAGGGGGAGGGTAAAACTTGATATTATAGAGCGTTTGGATTATTTGGTTATTTCCTATGGAATCAATTGTGGCGAATCTGGAAAATGAAGTTTAAACTTTATTTTAGGTAGTCAAGTACCTCATCTTACCTCAAGTTAATTAAAAAAAACTTTTTCCATAATATAAGTTTTTCAAAGAAAAGTAAAGAACTCCATTAAACAAAAATGAGCATAAACAAAGTCAAATAATCTACCAAGCGTGTAACTACCACAAATCAGCATCGGTAAATGAATGAAACCCAAAACGAAACTCAAACTCAAAACGAGCAGAAATTAACATAGGTTGGGCTCAAAACTCTTATGCCTTCCCAATGCCAGAACATAATTTGCACTTAACTGACAAAAATATAAGTGTTTTTACTTTCATAACTATAATAAATAAAATAATATTGACATTTTGATTACTAAATATCAGTATATGTATATTAAACTGACAATACACTTTCATTTATTTTTGATGTTTTTTTGTTTTATTTTTAGTAAAGTGCAAATTATGTTCTGGACTTGGGAAGACATAGGAGTTTTGAGCTCAACTTATGTTAATTTCTGCTCGTTTTGAGTTTGAATCGGATGCTACACTCAGAATTGTTCGATTGACATATGCTGTTAATAGCTAACTCTATTTGCAAAAAGGGATAAGGGATTCGCGAATTGGACTGTACGAACGATCTTATTTGAATAATAGGGAAAAACAGAGCTAGATAACATTTGCGAATTGGATCATATAAAGGTGGAGAAAAAAAAGGGTTAAACCGATTAGCAGTTAAGGTAACCTCGAAGAGTATGTTAACTCATAGCTTATTTATTATAAATTTGGAACAATATCAATCTATGGAAAGGGTTAACGATGATAAAATGTTCTCATGACTTGACCTAGCTTTACTTCTTCGATGTGTTCTGTATTATAGAAAAGTGGCTTTTGAACAGTGTTGTCAATTTAAATACAGTTTAACGTTATAGTATACTAAAAATTTGATACTAAGAGAGATGTAGATGGCAAGAAAAGGATTTTAATAATTAAATTCAGAACAATCCATAGAAATCCTTACAAATCAAGTAGTGAGGTGTATACGAGTATGAACCGCCAAGGATCATAAGCACCAATGACCCTAACCACCAGGTACATAAACCCCAAAGGTCCCCTATCCCCAAATTCAAAGGTTGCCACCTGTCCAACTTTTTGTCCCCCTCCCCCCCATTTTTTTTATTTTTTTTTGAAGTTTATTTTTATGACTCAAAATGGAATAATGATTATTCTACTGATTACGAACTAAGAGAAGACAATAGCTGCAATATCAAGAGAGAACATGGTAAACTATGTTATGGAACAGATTCAAAGTTGAGCATTGATATTAATAATGTATCATAATATATTTTTGTATTAATATTCTACATAGCATTATTTCATTTAAAATATATTATGCATTACGTTGCTATGTGTTCATTATTTTTAGAGTATGCTAGCATATCAAACGTTTGGAATGTCTATTAAAACATCGGAGATGTAAGAAAAGGAATTTGCATACATCTATTGTCAGACACATAGGATAACATTGACAAAATCTAGGTATCAGAATGAATTAATTCTTTATCAACATCCGTTGTTGGATATGTCATTATAAAAAAATTGTAAGTAAGTAAAAAACTCTTTCTTGAAGTCACCTCTTGGATACAGGATGCAGAAACTTCAGTTACGAAACTAGGAAAAAAATTGTAAGTAAGTAACAAACTCTTTCTTGAAGTCACCTCTAGGATACACAATGCAGAAATTTCATTTGAGAAATTATGAAAAAATTGTAAGTAAGTAGCAAATTATTTCTTTAATTCGCCTCCTGAATAAATAAAAACGAAATTTCATTCAAGAAATTATGACAAAATTCTAAGTAAGTAACAAACTCTTTATTGTTTTTACCTCTTGGATACACGATGCAGAAATATCTTTCAAGAAATTATGAAAAAATTATAAGTAAGTAACAAACTCTTTCTTGAAGTCACCTCTTGGATACACAATGCAGAAATTTCATTTGAGAAATTATGAAAATATTGGTAAGTAAGTAACAAACTCTTAATTGATTTCACCTCTTGGATACACAATTAAGATATTTCAATCAAGAAATTATGGGAAAATTGCAAGTAGGTAACAAACTCTTTATTGTTTTCACCTCTTGGATACACAGTACAGATATTTCATTCAAGAAATTATGAGAAAATTGCAAGTAAGTTAAGTAACAAACTCTTTCTTGAAGTCACCTCTTGGATACACAATGCAGAAACTTCATTTAAGAAATTATGAAAAAAATTGTAAATATGTTAGTAAGTAAGTAAGAAACAAATTCTTCCTTGAATTCGCCACCTGGATGAACAAAAAAGACATTTCATTCAAGAATTAATAGAAAATTCTAAGTAAGTAACAAACTCTTTCTTGAATTCACCGTTTGGATGCACAATACAGAAATTTAATTCGGGAAATTATGAAAAAAAAACTGTAAGTAAGTAACAAACTCTTTCTTGAACTCTCCTCCTGGATACACAATACAGAAATTTGATTCAATCAATTATGAAAAAATTGTAAGTAAGTAAAAAACTCTTTGTTGAAGTCACCTTTCGATACACAATGCAGAAACTTCATTTATGAAATTAGGAAAAAATGTAACTAAGTAAGTAAGTAACAAACTCTTTCTGGAATTCGCCGTTTGAATGCACAATACAGAAATTAAATTCAGGAAATTATGAAAAAAAAATTGTAAGTAAGTAACAAACTCTTTCTTGAAGTCACCTCTTGGATACACAATGCAGAAATTTCATTTAAGAAATTATGAAAAAAATGTAAGTAAGTAGCAAATTCTCCCTTGAATTCGCCACCTGGATAAACAGAAAAGACATTTCATTTAAAAAATTATGAAAAAATTGTAAGTAAACTCTTTATTGTTTTCACGTCTTAGATACACGATGCAGGAATTTCATTCAAGAAATTATGAAAATCTTTGTAAGTAAGTAACAAACTCTTTATTGATTTCACCTCCTGGATACACAATACAGAAATTTCATTCAAGCAATTGTGAAGTAAGTAAAAACTTTCTTGAAGTCACCTTTTGGATACCCATTCAGAAACTTAATTTAAGAAATTAGGAAAAAATGTAAGTAAGTAAGTAAGTAACAAACTCTTTCTTGAATTCGCCGTTTGAATGCAAAATACAGAAATTTAATTCAGGAAATTATGAAAAAAATTGTAAGTAAGGAACAAAATCTTTCTTGAAGTCACCTCTTGGATACACAATGCAGAAATTTCATTTAAGAAATTATGAAAAAATTGTAAGTAAGTAGCAAATTCTTCCTCGAATTTGCCACCTGGATAAACAAAAAAGACATTTCATTTAAGAAATTATAAAAAAAATTGTAAGTAGACTCTTTATTGTTTTCACGTCTTAGATACACGATGCAGAAATTTCATTCAAGAAATTATGAAAAAAAATTCTAAGTAAGTAACAATCTCTTTCTTGAAGTCCCCTCTTGGATACACAATACGGAAATTTCATTCAAGAAATTATAAAAATATTTGTAAGTAAGTAACAAACTCTTTATTGATTTCACCTCCTGGATACACAATACAGAAATTTCATTCAATCAATTGTGAAAAAATTAAAAGTAAGTAAAAAACTCTTTCTTGAAGTCACCTTTTGGATACACAATGCAGAAACTTCATTTAAGAAATTAGGAAAAAATGTAAGTAAGTAAGTAACAAACTCTTTCTTGAATTCGCCGTTTGAATGCACAATA
This sequence comes from Artemia sp. Kazakhstan ARC1039, assembly GCA_029168905.1. NCBI lineage: Eukaryota > Metazoa > Arthropoda > Branchiopoda > Anostraca > Artemiidae > Artemia > Artemia sp. Kazakhstan ARC1039. Next base: position 11,932 of record JAQQPU010022417.1, read on the forward strand.
CAGAAATTTAATTCAGGAAATTATGAAAAAAAATTGTAAGTAAGTAACAAACTCTTTCTTGAAGTCACCTCTTGGATGCACAATGCAGGAATATCATTTAAGAAATTATGAAAAAAATGTAAGTAAGTAGCAAATTCTTCCTTGAAATCACCACCTGGATAAACAAAAAAGACATTTCATTTAAGAAATTATGAAAAAATTGTAAGTAAACTCTTTATTGTTTTCACGTCTTAGATACACGATGCAGAAATTTCATTCAAGAAATTATGAAAAAATTCTAAGTAAGTAACAATCTCTTTCTTGAAGTCCCCTCTTGGATACACAATACGTAAATTTTATTCAAGAAATTATGAAAATACTTTTAAGTAAGTAACAAACTCTTTATTGATTTCACCTCTTGGATACACAGTACAGATACTTCATTCAAGAAATTATGAAAAAATCGCAATTAAGTAACAAACTCTTTATTGTTTTCATCTCTTGGATATACAATACGAAAATTTCATTCAATAAATTACGAAAAAATTTTAAGTAAGTAACAAACTCTTTCTTGAAGTCACCTCTTGCATACACAATGCAGAAACTTCATTTTGGAAATTATGAAAAAATTGTAAGTAATTAAGTAACAAATTCTTTCTTGAATTGGCATCTTGGATAAACAAAAAGACATTTCATTCAAGAAATTATGATAAAATTCTAAGTAAGTAACAAACTCTTTCTTGAATTTGCCGTTTGGATACACAATACAGAAATTTAATTCAGGAAATTATGGAAAAAATTTGCAAACAAACTCTTTTTTGAACTTGCTTCCTGGACAGACAATACAGCAATTTCACTCAAGAAATTATAAAAAATTGTAAGTACGTAACAAACTATTCCTTGAATTCTCCTCCTGGATACACAATACAGATACTTTATTCAAGAAATTAGAAAAAATTGTAAGTAAGTAACAAACTCTTTCTTGAATACACCTCTTGGATACACAATACGGAAATTTCATTCAAGAAATTATGAAAAAATTGCAAGTAAGTAACAAACGCTTTCTTGAATTATCCTCGTGGATACACAATACAGACACTTCATTCATGAAATTATAAAAAAAAATGGTAAGTAAGCAACAAACTCTTTCTTCAATTCACCTCTTGGATACACAATACGGAAATTTCGTTCAAGAAATTAGGAAAGAAGTGTAAGTAAGTAAGTAACAAAATATTTCTTGAATTCAACTCATGGATACACAATACAGAAATTTCATTGAAAAAATTATGAAAAAATTGTAAGTAAATAACAAACTCATTGAATACATCAGATAACATACATAAGATCCAAGTTCTATTTATTTTGACTTTATGCATCATTACGTTGAATTTAGGTTAGACCGGTTATAGATAGCAGAACAACCGCTCAGACACACAGTCATAGTAAGAGAGACATGTAAAAAGTTGGGTTAATTCAGGTTCACTTAGAGTGGCCCCACTCTAAGTGAACCTGAATTAACCCAACTTTTTGCATGTCTCGCTCACTATGACTGTGTGTCTGAGCGGATGTGCTGCTATCTATAACCGGTCTAACCTAAATTCAACCTAAATAGTTACAATTTTTTTCATAATTTCCTGAATTAAATTTCTGTATTGTGCATCCAAACGGCGAATTCAAGAAAGAGTTTGTTACTTACTTACTTACATTTTTTTTATAATTTCTTAAATGAAGTTTCTGCATTGTGTGTCACAGAGGTGACTTCAAGAAAGAATTTTTTACTTACGTACAATTTTTTCATAATTTGTTAAATGAAATTTCTGTATTTTGTATCCAAGAGGTGAAATCAGTAAAGAGTTTGTTACTTATTTGTGATTTTTTCATAATTTCTTGAATGAAGTAATTGTATTGTGTATCCAAGAGGTGAAATCAATAAAGAGTTTGTTACTTACTTACAAATATTTTCATAATTTCTTGAATGAAATTTCCTTATTGTGTATCCAAGAGGGGACTTCAAGAAAGAGATTGTTACTTACTTAGAATTTTTTCATAATTTCTGGAATGAAATTTCTACATCGTGTATCCAAGACGT
>JAQQPU010022418.1:0-13998 GCA_029168905.1 Artemia sp. Kazakhstan ARC1039
CCTGCAGGGAGAAGATGAAAATAGGAGACAGGAATTATTTCCAAGGTGTTCTATGTAGGTGCATAATGTGAAGGTGTTGCATAATGTGATGGTAAATATTTTTGTATTAATAGAGTATTCAGATAGCTGAACAAAATTATCTCTAGAATCGGGCATTCAGTTCTGTTGCAAATTCAAGTTTAAGCCCATTACTGACCCTCAAGATGACACCCTTTTCTCTTATTTTAGGTATGACTTATATACCTGTGTTAGTGTAAATCTTGTTAAAATCCATTTATCCATAAATTGAATCAATAGTGACAAAATTGAGAATCAATAAATGCATGGGAAACATATAATACAGGCTATATATTTGGGATATGGGCAGAAACTTTTGCAGACTTATCTTTACTAATAATACTACCCAGGTAAGTGAAGCTGTCCACCTGATCAATCTTTCTAATATCACCTTTTCATCTTCACTTATTCCTAGCCTTAGTGACTTAGTCTTCTTTACATTAATTTTCAAATCTATTCTAGCACCATGAACTTTCAAAACCTCAAGAAGTTCATTCATTTTGCTGACACTTTCGTCTAGGATGCTTAAATCATCACCTTAATCTAAGTTCAGGAAATTTTTTCTTCCCTATTTGATTCCATGTTCTCCCATTGCCTGTTTCCTGTGCTCCTAAGGACAAAGTTCATAAAAATGATACATATAAGGGGGGATAGAACAAAACCCTGCTTAACTCTTAATTTAGTACAAAACCAGCTGCTAACCTCAATTGCTACCTTAACCACAGCAGTATTATTCTTGTATATAGCCCTAATCCCTTTAATGTGTTTGTCTGGTACAAGCTACCATACAAGGATATGACCTTTGTTAAAACTCTTCTACCAACAGAATCAAATACTTGCTCATAATCTATAAATCAGAGGATTAAAGGGGTTTGATAACTCAGGCACTTCTTAATTATTAACCTAAGAGAGAAAATTTGGTTGACATATCCTCTACCCTTCCTAAAAGTGCACTGTCCTCTTAAAACTTTGTCTACAGCATATCTTAGTCTAAACAGCATCATATTACTAAGTAATTTGCTACCAATGGAGACCAGGCAAAGGTCGCTATAATTACCTTACTCACTCTTATCACTTTTCTTATACAGCGGTTTCATTAGGCTAGTCCTAAACCTGCTAGGTACTTCCACTTTTTCAAGAATCCTATTCTTAGTCTTCTGTAACTTATTTCTAACCTCAGAGCCACCATATTTAAGAAACTCATTTACCACACTATCAGCACTTTGGGCCTTATTATTTTTTAATCTTTTTTGTATACTGCAGCTAATTCTTCCTCACAAAAAAAAACCATCCTTCACATCCAAGGTATCAATTTTTTTTTTTATTTTCCTCTATATCATTTCCTGCAACTCTATCCTGGTTTAGCAAATTCTCAAAATGTTCTACCCATCTCTCTTCAGGGTTATTACTAACCAAAATTTTTGAGGGGGGCAAGGGATTTTACCAACTGGCTGGTCATTATTACTAACTATTTTTTGTCAATAATTAGCATAATGTCCATTTTTAATACAATACATAAAATCACTCCATGAGTTGGTAAAACCACTGCATTTACCAACCAAGATGTAGATTCCAGTGCAAATGATGTCACTATTTTAGTGCTCTTTATTTAACCAAATGGAAAATTGTGACTCCAGCTGTAAACTCACAGTATAGTCTGGGGACCAGACCACTATAATGTGACAACTAGGTGGTCAGAAAGACACAGTCAGTTTGACAATGGTTTCCGACCATATCGACCACGCTGAATCCGAATATGGGTGGTGGCAAGGCTGGAGATCTCGGTTTGACCTTGTAAAAGCCAAAAAACACCCTTTTTAGGCCTATAAAACATGTACAGACTGTTTATTTTTTTCGAAGGTTGTACCACTCCGGTGTAGTGGTGTGATATCTCATTTTGGTCCTGATATGGTCTTCTCATAGAATATGTTAAATTGTTTCCGATATATTGTATAGCCCAGGAGCTATAGGCTAATATTTATTAATTTTCCCCAAAAATCTCAAAATTCAAAGGTTCATTTTCAACTAAACCACGTAACTTGGAGCTTTCTAACAATTTTTTGTTGTTCATTCTTTTCCAGAATTTACCTTTCGTATTTAGCTTCACACTGTCGTAAAGTTCAAAGCTTAAACTGTTTGGTGAAGCCATCTAAAATTTTTTGAAAAAGTGTAGGACAAAAAATATATACAAAAATAAATTTTTCCAAGATGATGATGTGACATATCTTTTATGCTAGAATTTAACGCCAAATCCGAATATGAACTTTACTTTGCAGCTCAATCTTAACTTTGTTTGTTATAGCCTATTTACTTAATTGTAGGCCTAAAATATTTTTTGGGGGATAAATAGTATTGCAGGATATGTTTTTATGCCAAATTTTGATGCCAAGTCCAATGGTAGTGTTGACTTGGTCATCGTGTTTCAACTTTAGTTGCATTATGCTATTGAGTTTGCTATAAGCTCTGATTTTCTTGCAAATATAGTTGTAAATCCAGATTATTATAAACCTGCAAAGCTTTGCAAGGTAGTGAATGGACACAGAAGAACCATGCTCAACAGAAGCTGAAAGCTTAAAAAGGTAACATGATTAAAGAGTGTTTATTATTTTCAGTACTGCACATCTATATAGAAATACTTGTGTTGAAATTAAATTAGTAAAGCTACAGGGGGAAGGTGCCCAATGGATATTCTTAAAAAAATTAGATTCTATAGAATGTAAAAATAATATCCAACTACACTTAGTATCAAGATAAAATATCATGCTAGACAGATAATAACATTTTTAAGACTCTTACACCTTTACCTACCTAGCTGAATATTTGACTGTCTATGCAATATACATTGTTTATAAACCCCTATGCTTTCTAAAAGCCAGAATATAATTTGTACTTTACTGAAAAAAAAATTCAAATGAGTTTACTGAAAAAAAATCTGCATTGTCAATTTAATATACATATGCTGATATTTATTCCCAAAAATCTTAATTAATTTTTGATTTCTTAAAGTTACAAAAGTGAAAATATTTCAAAGAATTGTTTTAAGTAAAGCGCCAATGACGCAGTAGGTTTTAGGCTTCTGCAGTGAGACAATACCCAAACTCTTGTTTGTAGTTATTTTCATTTGATTCAAACTTGATTTGCATATTCAATTTAAGTTTCACTCGTTTTAAGATTTATTTATTCATTTCCATTAATATATATTGTATGTTTGTTTGCATTGATTGTTTATTTAATTTCTGTTTGTTTTAAGTTTCATTTATACTTTAATAGCAAAATATTTGTTGTCATTTTAAGCTAGATTTTCATATTGAATCTAAGCATTACTCACTTTAAGATCTATTTTTTCATTTATATTATTACTTGTTGTATGTTTTTTGCTATGATTGTTTATTTAATTTCTGTTCGTTTTGGGTTTCATTTATTCTTTAATAGTAATTTCTGGTCGTTTTGAGTTTGAATTTTAACAGGTATTTGTATCTCCTGAGGTTAAGTTTAAAATGGCCTTTACTTTTCTTTGAAAAACTTATTTTTCGCAAAGTTTTTTTTTAATTAATCCTTAAACAAGGACATTTTTTACCACACACAGTTTTACAGTAACAAAAGGTTGAAGCCTTGTTGACAGATGGAGGCTAGGGGGTCAGTGCTGAAGTCACAGGACTGACTCCTGAAATGTCATGATGGGTCCAGCCAAACTCAAGTGGGTTGAAGACATAGGACTTAGGAATCAGAGCCTGAAGAATAATGCTCCACTGAAGTATAGCTGTCTTGACATGATATCTGAAAGAACAATCTGTTGTAGGTAAGCTGTTCAAGTTCTTTTTTCTGGGAATAAATGAATTCAGAGGTCATTGAGAGAATCAAATTTGGACTGTTTTTGCTATATACCAAAACAGCCAATTTCCTACAGATATGCAAGATTTCAGGCTCCTTCATAATATTTTTGACATCACTCCTCACTTTCAGTGTAAGATCAGCAATTTCTTGAATGAGCTGTGATTTAACAGCAGATATAGCAAATGTTTTTTTGCCCTTCAAGAAGAAAAAACTGACCAGATCACATCCACTAATGCAATGTAGCAGCCCTATTGACTCTACAACAGCCATAATGTTCTATTCAAATTATGGATTGTAAAGACTTTGTCATGGATCTGAACATAGAGCTCAGGTTCATAGCCTGGGTCACACCTGCAGAGGAATATTTTGCGATAGTTCTGTAATAATGACAACAATGTCCATGTCATTCACTTCAACAATTACTTGGGAACATCCATTTCTGTAGCATTTGGCAACATGGAGAGCAACACGCGTGTCTGCTTCTTCATGTGTGCTGCACAAGTTAGCTTCATGATCTGGGTTTGGATCTAAAGTCATTTTGGATGGGACCAGTTTTAGCACCTTCACTCTGTCACTGAATCCACCAGAGAGGTGAATGGTAAATCTTAATTCAGAAAGAGCCTCTGCAATTCATGAATGCAGACATTCAATCTAACAGCTCATCAAAGGTGCTTGGTTCTTTGTCTGATACCAGGTAATACTGTTCAAGAGCATTCCAATATACTCTATACAAGGCCTCTACTACAATGATGTGAGCCTCCATACACCTGTAATAAGGTTTTCTAGTCATAGCTTTCTTAGCAGTTCCAGAGAGTAAAATGCCAGTCTTACTAAAGATTTCTTCAAGCCCCAAGCCTTTCATGAGGTACCCAATCCCACCAAGGAAGTTCATACACAGATGAAATCTACCTATTCTTGGAATAACATCACTGAATGCTTCAGGCTGTTTCTTTTTTAATGCAGTAATGATCTTGTAGATAGCTTGGTCACACATTATTACAGTATGAGGTAACTTCAGTGTGCAAGCTGTATGATGAAAAATGTTTATTGCCTCTTCAACAACTGCTGGGTTAGATGAAGGACTTGGTATGACAGGTAGGTATCCAATACAAGTAATAGGTATCACTTCACTCTCTATCTGGCTTGCATAAAATAATTTGAGACTGGGCAATTCCGCACTGGAGTCAATAACAGTGGCATCAATAAGATTGATTGGAATATACCTACAAACTACCCAGGCCACAAATATGGGTTGAATTGGAACATCACTGAAGTCACTAATATCTCTGAGAGTGAGATTTGAGTCACCAAGGACTGTTTTTCTTTTCAGAAATGTTTTGCCAAATTTACCAGACAACAAAGATAATGTCTTAAGTGATCTGTTTTCAAACACTCACAATCACTTAGTCTTTCACAACTATATTGAAAGGTTGGCTTAACAGAGGGCAATATTTGAAGATGACCAGGGCAGGTTCTTGGCTTATGATTTGTAGGGAGACTATCACTGTCCCATTCTTATCATCAGATAAACTGAAAATCAGTCAGCATTGTAAATACAATTTGAATTAACACCAAAGAAGAAAAAAAAACTTGTTGTTTGGTTAAAAAGTAAAGTTCATATTCAGATTTGGTGTTAAATTCTACCATAAAAGACGTGTCACATCATTATTTTGGAAAAATGTAATTTGGCATTTATATTTTTACCTATACTTTTTCAAAAAAGTCTAGATGGCTTTAATGAACAGTTTAAGCTTTGAACTTTATGGCAATGTGAAGCTAAATACAAAAGGCAAATTCTGGAAAAGAATGAAAAACACAAAAATTATAGAAAGGTCCAAGATATGTGGTTTAGTTGAAAATGAACCTTTGAATTTTGAGATTTTTGGGGAAAATTAATAAATATTAGTCTATAGCTCCTGGGCTATACAAGATATTGGAAAAAATTTAACATATTCTATGAAAAGACCATATTAGGACCAAAATGAGATGTTGCACCACCAAATCAGAGTGGTAAAACCCTAGAAAATAATAAACAGTCTGTACATGTTTTATAGGCCTAAAAAGGGTGTTTATTTGCTTTTACAAGATCAAGCCATGATCACCTACTTTGCCACAACCCATATTCAGATTCAGCATGGTTGATATAGTTGGAAACCATTTTCAAACTGACTGTGTCTATCTGACCACCTCAACTCAGAAATAAAAAATATATGCTTTAGTGGCCACAGACTAGTAGGAGTTGATAAAACTGCTGCATTTACCAACCAAGTTTGAATTTTCTGTAAATGAAATGTCAGTATTTTTGTGATCTTTATTTAACCAAACAAAGAACTTTAGTGGTGTTGAAAAATCATGCTGCTTCACATCACAATTTTACCAAGTGATCAAAACATTGGGTGAGGGGGGGGGGCACCCCTTCCCCAACCCATATGTTATGGCCCTGTCTTACTTTATAAACTTTGGCAGGGTGTAAAGAGGGGAGTTTTGAATAGATTAGGAGTGTAAGGTTTATATTGACAGACTATTTAGGTAGCTAAGAATATCATATCATAGCTTATAAATAGGTTGTTCATGAGCAATATATTCCAAAAATACTTATTTATAACAATTCAACCTTGTTTATTAATTAACTCAAATATAAACCATTTCCCTACCATTTCAAGTTCTTTGAATGCTGTCAACAAAAATAGCACTGAATTTTGTGATTTAAAACTTTGCCATTGATAATTTAGGGTATATATTTGCACATCAGAGGGGTGGGTAAATTTGTAGTGGGCCACATAATTTAGCTAGGATGAAAGTAAAAACATCACTAGATGCTTTTGTTAGGCTCTTTCATTATTTATATAAAATACATTTGGGGCCCCTTTAAGGGCTCAAGATGCAATTAGCCCCAGAAGCAATTATTGAATTATGAGAGAGCATAAAGAAAGGCATCAAATGATGTTTTCAATTTCATCTTAGCTAAATTACAAGGCCAACAGCAAATTTACCATTCTGACTATAGGCAAGTTTATTTCTTAGCTACCTGAATAGTCTGTTAATATAAACCATACCTGAATAGGATGGATAAGCTTTTGTAGCTGTGTTAGCCTCAAGCAACTTGGTACTGTAGTGAGTTGCTAGTAGGCCTAGTATGCCTAGTAGGCTATATTTGGGTAAGGTAAGAAAGGACAGATTAACATTTATTTGCAACATAAACAAATGTAATATTTGGATTCAGAATGAAATTCTGGTTCTAGAGATAAGTTTTTTTTTTAGCTATCTGAATACTCTGTTAATATAAACATTTCCCAGTGGGGAAGGTGCCTAATGGATATTCTTAAAAAAATTACATTCTATAGAATGTAAAAATAATATCCAACTACACTTAGTATCAAGATAAAATATCATGCTAGACAGATAATAACATTTTTAAGACTCTTACACCTTTACCTACCTAGCTGAATATTTGACTGTCTATGCAATATACAGAATATCTACCTAGTTGAATAATAACATAGCTTAGTGTTTTGGATATATATCCAAATAGGCAGATAAGAAGATTCTCTAAGCAGTTTTGGGTTAATATCCAACTAGCCAGATAAATTGTTTCTCTTAGGAACAGCAAGAATATCCACCTAGTTGGATAATAATGTAGCTTAGTGTTTCTGATATATATATCCAACTAGGCAGATAAGAAGATTCTCTAAGCAGTTTAGGGTTAATATCCAAATAGCCAAATAATTCATAACTCTTAGTCATAGCATGAACATCTAACTAGGTAGATAATACCAAGTCTTAACACTCCTAATATATCCAACTAGGAGGATAAGTAAATTTCATTATACAGTTTTGGGATAATATCCAACTAGCAAGATAAATTGTTTCTCTTAGGCACTGCAAGAATATCTAACTAGGTGGATAATAATGAAGCTTAGTGTTTCTGATATATATCCAACTAGGCAGATAAGAAGATTCTCTAAGCTGTTTGGGGTTAATATCCAACTAGCCAGAAAAATTGTTTCTCTTAGGCTGAGAGAATATCTACCTAGTTGGATAATAATGTTGCTTAGAGTTTCTGATATATATCCAACTAGGCAGATATGAAGATTCTCTAAGCAGTTTGGGGTTAATATCCAACTAGCCAGATAATTCATTTCTCTTAAGCACAGCATGAACATCTAACTAGGTGGATAATACCAAGTCTTAACACTCCTGATATATATCCAACAAGTTGGATAAGTAAATTCCATTAGGCTATGCAGTTTTGGGATAATATCCAACTAGCCAGATAAATTGTTTCTCTTAGCACAGCAAGAATATTTAACTAAGTAGATAATGCTGAATCTTAGATCTTCTTATATATATTTAACTAGGCAGGAAGTTACTTAACTAGCCTACCTAGTTTGATTAATATCAGAAGGGCTAGGATAAAGTATTATCCACCAAGTTAGATGTTTATGCAATGTCTAAGAGAAAAAATTGTCTGACTAGTTGGATATTATCACTAATTTGTCTGAAGAATTGACTTATCTGTCTAGTTAGATATATATCACAAGCATTAAGTTAAAGTATTATCCACCTAGTTAGAGATACTAAGTTGGTTCTTATGCTTTATTGTATTTGGCTAGCAAGATAAAACTATTTTTCTTTTAAATTTTAATTATTTTCCTAGTTGGATAATTTCTTATTTGCTTAAAAGGATTTTTCAGATAGCTAACTAGTTGGATAATTTTGGCAATAACTAAGTATGGTTGGATATTATTTTTATATTCTATAGAATAGAAATTTTGAGATAATATCCATTGGGTATACTCCCGATAATTTCTTATTTGCTTAAAAGGATTTATCAGATAGCTAACTAGTTGGATAATTTTGGCAATAACTAAGTATGGTTGGATATTATTTATACATTCTATAGAATAGAAATTTTTAGATAATATCCATTGGGTATACTCCCCAGACACTCACCAACCAAAATTTTACCAAGATATAGACAGGTTATTTACAATAGATTGCTAAGATGAACTAACCCAGTCTACTTAGGCCTCCACTTCAATCTGCAGATATATTTCCACCCCAAATCAAACACAACATTCTTGTAAATAAAATGTACACTAAAATATTTATATTAAAAAATGAACCATTTTCAACTGTTTTGGACAACAGTCCTCTTTTAGCAAGTCTAGCAGCCAAGGCTGGGGGAAGCGGCATTTCAAGATTTTTGAATTTCTGCTGTCCATATTGCTGTTGTCAAAACTAAATTTTATTAAAATATTCCGTGTACGAAATTAGCCGATTCAACCGAAATTTAGGTTAGGGACCTAATTGATTAACAAAGTAGTCTATCATTAGGATTTTCCCTTAAAATGTCAATCAAATTTGCCGTATGATGAAGATGTAGCGGCAACTTCTAGAATTTTATCGTCGTGGGGAAAATAGTTTCTTTTTTTTCTTAAAGAACTAAAATAGAATTAGCTACATTCGTTTTAAAATCTTTTTAGTAGCTTCACATCAACATATTGTAGCAAACGTTACATAATGGGCTATGGGTGCTACGCAACGTAAGCGACTTAAGTAAGATATTCTATGATTGGTCGGTTAAAATAATCCATCAATCAGAAATCACCTTAACATTCTTACAGATATTAAGTAAACTAGTGTAACAAGCCTACTCAGCTAAGATGAAACCACTGCAACATTAAAAAAAAGAAAAAGAACTCTGTTACTCTTTTTATTGTATTACCTACTATTATTGAAAATTGAAGGCGGCCACATGCACCGAACAGCTGTGTGACATAAAAATCATAGCCATTTTTCTTGTCAATCCAGGTTTTTTACCTCGACTATGGAAACCTTTTATGTAAAACCTATTATTTTGTTTTTTTACAATTGGTTGACTGTAGTGAAGATTCACCGTGGAGACTGAAGTGAAAAATGAAATCATTTCAGCTAAAATAGGAATCATTAAGAATTTCTCAGGAAACTTGGCCATTAGGTTAGGAAATACGCAGAAAATAATTAATAAATTAAAACTCGTAATAATTGATTTGCAAAAAAAGCTTGATCAACAATGTTGTGGAGGAAGCTTTGAGGCAAATGTTCAGCCGTACCGCGCTAGAGTCAGTTAAAAGATGTTTTGAAAGAACAAAGTCAAAAGAATACCTTAAAAGTTCAAAAGATTTTTCACTGACTCTTCGTCTCCATTCTCCAAGAACGTATGAATATATTTATAGCTCGTTTAACTTCTGTTTACCCTCTACTGAACCAAAAACAATTTGGTGTAGAAATGTCAATGAGCACACCGAGTCTTCTTAAATTAAAGCTAACATTTTGAAAAATTGAATAGTAAACCATTGCCTTGCTCTTGGTGAGGGGCAACTTCTTTACAAGTGTAATGTGAATCGTGTAGATTTTGAAATGATTACAGGTGAAGGCACTAGTCTTCACGTCAAGATGCACCTGTGTTCATGATTATGTCAATCAATTATCCAGTTCAGTTGCCTATTGCATTTTTTTTTTTCAGACCGTAAAATAGGCAAGAAAGAGCTAAAGAAAGCAAAACAGCACCCAAACTTGTGCAAAACAAGAATTTAGAAATTAAGACAATGCATAATCAGTGCCAAAAAATCTTACGTTTAAAACCTGAGACACAAAGCTAGTTATTCAGATCAGATACTATAAAAAAAAGAAGACCCAAATAGACCAATAGATATAGTTATCACGTAACTTATTAACCTAATAAAACACCATTTTATCGACTGATTAAGGAATGGTAACTATTATTTCGGTTCGTCTTAAAAGAAAAAGTTTATTGCGAAAAGTATTATGAGGTGATTTTGAAAAAAAGTCTGAAACCCCAAAAAGTATACCTTTGGAATCAGCACGGTCGAAAACATCATCATGGGAAATTACACCCCCCCTCCTTTAATAGCAAGGAAAATGACTTTTTTGCATGGGTTGCACTGATCTGTCTCCCGTTTGTTTGTTTTTTTTTCTAGCAAGGGTAAGGGGTGACCAGATTGTCATAGAGAGATGCGTAATAGCTCATTCGAAAGGAAATTAAATTTACTGGTGCTCTTTTTAAGTGACCGCAAAGATTGGAGGGCAACTAGCCCCTCTTCCCTAAATCCCCCTCCCCCAGAGTCATCCAATTACAATTTCCAGATAGTCATTTTGTTAAATTTTGTTCAAAGGTCAAATATATTTGGTTTTGGTGATGACATGACCCTCCATAGCCCATGGGGAAAGGGCTAAACAATACATAGGTATCGGACGTATTGGTATTGACATATTGTTATTGGGCATATTGGTATCGTAGGCATCTAGACAGATTTTTAGTAGCTCATATAAAAGATATTGCTCATTTCTACGTCCTTCCTATAAATTCAACCATCAGCAAGTTCAAAATGGCACTAAAAACGGCACTTTTGGTGCAATATCTCAAGTGGAAGAGCTGGGGCTAGTGGAATACCACTCTACCTGTACTTTTTAGAGTGGCGTTTAATGGCTCATTTGAAAGCTATTACTCGTATCTACGTGATGCTTATCAATTCTACCATCCGTAAGTGTGATATAGCACTAAAAAAAAATACTCTTAATGTCACTTCTTAGGTACATTAAATAAAAAAATCAAGTTTTTTTTAACTGAGAGTAAGGAGCAACATTAAAATTTCAAACGAACAGAAATTATTCCGTATATGAAAGGGGCTGTCCCCTCCTCAACGCCTCGGTCTTTTCGCTAAAGTTTTTTATTGTTTTGAAAAATAGAGTTGCGAGAAAGAGTCAAACTTCAGCGTAAAGAGCGAGGCGTTGAGGAGGAGACACAATAAGAACGTGGCTAAATATCCTTTCTTGTTGTTATCCAGCATCTAAGAAACAAAAAAACGTATTTTTATTTTGCAAAATTTTTACTAAAACAATTCCCTAAAAAGAGAGAGTAGAACATCTCCTAACTTCTCCTCAATTCTCATAGAAATACAGGATTTAACATGTGATATAGTTTTTGGTTCTTCTCTGAAATTCCAAAAAAGTGTTAGAAAAACGCCTATAATGTCCAGCTTTAGACCAGGAATCACCACGATTGTTGTTATTGCAAAAGTCCCCACTCACTTTCCAAAAAACAGATAAAAAGTGATTTCTGGATAAACATTCCAAAGCAAAATCAATCCGTGGCATAGAAAATTAATTTAAAAAACAAAGTTTTTTCGAGTGAAATATAGAGCGAAGTTGAAACTTAAAATGAAAAAAAATTATTATTTCACGGCCTATCTAACATATATCAATAAAACTATTACAAATAAATCACCTGGTTATATTTCCCATGTTTGTAGGATTACAGGAAACCAGCGCTTTACTGAAAACACAAAAGTCAAGTATAAAAACAAGAATATTGATTTAGGAATCAAAAGTAAATATGTAGCCTCGCAACAACGAACTAATCTACAACGCTTTATATAGTCCTACAGGAGCTGTGATATCAGTAACTTTCAGCATACAATTACAATTATCTTAAAAACTTAGGCATAAAAATAATAAGTTTAAGGTCATTACACAGCATATAAAATAATGGATTGATTTATCAGGCGACATCTTGGTCTCACCTAGTAATACTCGAAATGAAGAACATATCAACCGTAATATGAACTCTGGAAATACAATTATTTCTCTCTGTAAAACTGAGGAATTAAGTTGTGATACAAATTCTAAGCGAGCTTGCAGTCCTAATACTAATAAGATTCCTTCATTTCGGGCTTGTCTATAAAATAATCATGAAATCTCCTTTTCAGATCCAAAATGACAGTCAATCTTTACCGTACCAAAACTCCTATATTGTTTTGTGTTTTCAGTAAAGCGCTAGTTTTCTGTAATCCTACAAGCATAGGGAAATACCACCAGTTGATTCATTTGCATTAATTTTATTGATATATATTGGATAGGCCGTGAAGTAATAATTTTTGTTCGCTTTAAGTTTCAACATCGCTCTTTACTTCCCTCGAAAAAAAAATATGTTTTTTTAAATTAATCTATGCTCGTTTTTGATAAAAATTTAATTTAGAAACAACACTGCGGAATAATTTATGCGGAAACTATTTATACGGAATAATTTCTGTTCGTTTTAAGTTTTAATGTTGGTCCTTAGTTTCAGTTGAAAACTTTTTTTTTTATATAATCTCTAATCACCTCCGATCTAGGGGAGATAAGACACTTCAACCCTTATTAAGGAGTTGAACTAAGAAGCCGTACAAGAATTGAAGGAAAAATAAGTTTAGAGTGAAAAAAAAATAATAGTGTCGTTTTTTTTGTAAAAAATAAAAAGAAGAAATAGATCTTTAATTCTTTGCTTAAAAAAAAAAAATTAAATTTAGTCACACTTAAGAAAGTAGCTGCTGGCGAGTAGCTTCGACACAAAGGGTTAACTGAGCGGAGAGGTTTGTAATATCGACATACTTGCGGAAATTTTGCTAGTTCAATAGAAATGTGCCTTTAGGCTTAGGGATTTATTTGACCTGTCTTTAAATAAAAAGCCACTAATTACTCAGAAATGAATGGAAATTTCAAAAAAGACCATTTCTTGTGTAGGTACGATGAATGGTATTACAACCTAAGTTTGTTTTCATTTCAAAAATTTTGGGAAGAATTACCTGAATTCTCCTACAGAACAGCTTTCGTTTGCATTTCTTCCTCCTTGGATGCACAATGTTACGCATGGAGAGAATATTACGGTGGAATTGTCAAGTAAATAATTTGAATGAGTAAGCGTAACAATAAGTAATCCTTCTTTTAATATACAACTTTGAGTGGTTCCAGAACCACATGCTTACACTTCTCCAATCACTTAGTGGCAAGGGGTTGGGGTCAGGGGCGTAATTTGTTATAGGGCAGAGGGGGCAACCTCCCCTCCCAGACCTCAGTTTTCCTCCAGACCCCAGTTTACCCCCTCCTACTGAAATTTATTTTCTCCAAAAATGTTGTCAAAACTAAGATAAGCATCAATAATTCAAGTACTTACTGAAACAGGTCAGTTTTCTTTAGGACATCTTTACCTTTTTTATTACTATACGGCTAGTTTTTCAGCTTTCTCTGTATTTTCACTTGATTTGGGAAAATTGGCTCCAAATTTGA
>JAQQPU010022420.1:0-13995 GCA_029168905.1 Artemia sp. Kazakhstan ARC1039
ATATTTTACATGTAGTTTCAATTTGAAAAATTGATTTAATTTAAAAATAGAGTTTTTAGGTCCTGACAAAAACAGTAGATTTAGCAATTTCCTTTAAAATGGGCGAGAAAACAGCTGTCTATGATGTTTTAGTGCCCTGCTAGCAGCGGAGAAAAAAAAGGAGGCATATAAGTGCTTCCCATGCAAAAAAAGTGATTTTCCTTCGTGTTCAAGCCAGGGTACTGTAAGTGTCACGTTTTCAGCGTTTACAGCCATGGCCATGTCATTGGTGCACCTTTCTTTCGATCCAATTAGTTTCAAAATAGTTTATTTTGGTTTATTATTGGCCGAGGTTCCTTCTTTACTAAGTTGCAGCTACCGCTGCAACCACGATGAAACACCAAGGATAAGCGTTAGGGCTTTTCAGATCGGTAGTCTTGGAATAATCGAACGCAATATATAATTCTAGCTTAAACACACCTCATCTAACGATTTACAATGAAGCTGTCTGATTGGCTAAATTCGAAAAAGTTCAAATAAATTGAACATCAGTGCTGGCTCTAGACTAAACGGCACTTTCCTTTTTAGGCCGTCATTTTAAATGTTTTATTTAATTAAGGATTGTTTTCTTAAAAAAAGCATGTATTTTCATTGTAATCTTTCTTTTTTTTACTTGCAGTTTAATTTCAACAATGTCTCAGTTTTGCTTTTTCAGAAAACGGCAACATAGCTTCAGAGCTAATATCTAAAATGATTTATTTCTAATTATTAATTAATATGAGTAACATAGAACAATAGAATGATTTTATTGGGCTGAATATCTTCTGTAAATAGGAAAATTTTCTTTAACTGGCAAATAGAAAGAAAGGCGCAATAAGCAGTGCTTCCAATTTTTCAGAAATCTTTTTGGTTTTCACTATCTATTTGTACTACATTACCTCAAAACTTTAGAATTGAAGAAAGATCAGAATAAAAAGGTTAAGAAACGAACTTGAAAAGCCAAATAAACCTCACAAGTAGAAACCTTAGCCGAACCAAGTGATTGCTTTGCTGAAATTTGCTATCTTATGTCGTGGGGACGAGTGTTTGACTCCTGATGTCATCAAACCTTTCGAGTGTTGCGAGGGTCAGTAGTGTGACTGAAAACTCAGCTGTCGTAGCTATGGAGAGCTTACGGTTACATAAATTCCCACGTAACCTCTGAATTTCAAATAAGAGGTGATTGGAAACCACCTCGTACTGTAGCAAGAACGCATATAGCACAAGTAAGCTAGCATAAGTAGGGACGCCAATATTAAATTTCAGTATCGGTAAGAACCAAAAAAGCTTAGAAGGGGTAAAAAAAAACAATTATTAAGTGGAAACAATGTACAGTTATTAACGTTATTGACCATTTTTCCCTTTATAATCCAATATTTTTTACGTATAGTCACTGATTCCTTGATGATATGAGTTTAAGCATCTTGTTTTGGTGAGGCAAAGCCAGCTCCCCTTTTCTTTGATTGCTCCTTTTCTATTGCTCCATCTTCTTTGTACTGATACCTCACTTCCAGTAGTTATTTTCATTTTAATCTTTTGACTGCATCTTTTTTTTTTATTTTAACCATTTTAACTATTTTATCAGTTTATTCTATATTATCAAGTCCTCTTCTTTTTACATATTTCATATCTTTTGAAATTGATTCTTTGTTCAGAGTCATACCAATAGGAATCATTTTTGAAATACTGCTTTACCTAGAAAAGATAACGTCAAAAACTCGGGATTTTTTACACCTTATACGTGGGCGAATTTGATGTGGCCACATTCTTTCATGTGGTAGTTAAGGTTAAACTTATTGAAATCGAAATGAATACGTCATTTCTGACGTCGAGGGGCTCATCAAAGACGTTATTTTAACAAAAGTCTTGCAGTTTACTATGAAGCAAAGTTTAGAATATATTTTAATCTTAACTGTCTAGAATATTTCTGGGGATGGGAGGGGGCTCCTTCAAATCAATTTTGGGGGTTACTTCGTCTCTTTGGGCAATTAGCTCGTCTATTGGTTGGTATTAAAATAAAGCCACAAGCCCAGAACTGGATAAGAACAAAAACAATGTTTTACTATGCTGTATTTTTATGCAAATAACATACATTGAGAAACAGGTTCATGCAAAGAACGATATTCTGGGGTATCACATTAGCATCACAGTGTAAGAGGGAGAAGTAGGCTGTGATGTGCAAACGAAGACAACGTACTAAGGCACATTCAGAATCACAAATGCACAACTTCTTATTGTTGCAAATAACCACATTCTGCAGTATCACATGAACATCACAGGTTTAGAAACAGAGGAAGACTACAATGTGTAAACAAAGATAGCGTACAGAACGTACAAGTGCACATCGTAGAAATTTACTATCAACGTATAGAACAAACACATTCTAATGCCTATAAAAGTAAGAATATCGCTAAAACTAATTTTTCTGAAGTTTTAAAATTTGATTGTAGGACACGACATAAATAAAAAAAAACTAGGCAAGGCTTAACGAGCATTACCGATAATTATTTGCTAAAACTTTAACGAGTACGGGAGATAAGAGAATGTAAAACTAAATAGGAATTTTGCTTTTTTGCTGCTGCAATGATCGATTAACAATAATGCATATAAATTGAACTGTTGGCCAAAAGAAAAGCCTTAATCCCTATGAACCGCGCCGCAAAAATCACAATAACTTTCTCCAAGACATAGACAACAGATGATTCCAAATGGAAAGAAGAATATTGCCAATAGAAGGGTGCAGCAGCTGTAGTGAGTTGTGATCACCAAATGCAGACAAACTCCGTTTGAAGCATCGTTATTAATCACAATCACATATATCTCAGCCTTTTGCTTTTGCTGTGGCTGTTGTATCTTCTGAATTGGCTCCATTGGAATTGCTTGCGGCTGGGAAGTATTAAGCAAATCAGTTGTTCTTGGAGGCATGGAGACAGATATGTTTCTGCCGAGCCTGGCTTTAAATTTTGCAATGGGTAGTTTCGCTTTTGAATGTTTCTCTCTACATATGGATAAATTTTGCAATGTTGCTACTGAAGAACCTTTATGACAGTAATACGCTAGAGGTGTATCTCTGTGTCCAATCTTGTTCCAGTTAGTCAATATCCCAATGCGTCTTCGTAATTATTTATCATGATTCCTTGTTCCTTTTGCTGCCTTCACATTAAATTGGTTTCCCATGGGTCGCTTTCTGTATTATACTTCATAAAACTATCTATGTGTTACTTGATAATGTCAAATTTTTTATATTATTGAAATCAAAACAAAGATTGATTTTGAAAATAATATTATTCCACTAAAAATAATTTTGTTTGACATAAAAAATTGAGTTTTTCACAATGACATTTCGGCTTTAACGAAAAAAAGACTGAATCTGAGATCACAGGGCAAATGAATAAAAACCTGGTTCAAATTTTTAGTATGAAAAATGATAAAATTTATTGAAGTCTACAGGAGTATATGACTTTTTTCGTTATTTATGGTTAAGTGCAACAGATTTGGCAACATTCACATTTCCTTTAGAAGGGAAAAATTGTTACTATTATCAGATATACTTCTTGAAAAGAATCTAAAGCTATGCTACCATTCGATTTTTAATTTATTCAGTTTTCGAAAATTATTAAGTGTATAAACTTTGTTTATACGTTTATTTTTTATAATTTAATAATGACTTCAAGAGGATCAAGCAGCAACACAAGCAAAGCGATCCTAAAACTCTTAGAAGATTATCATACTTTGAAACTACACTCGTCATAGATTAATGAACATAAAGGATATGCCAGTATTGCCAGTTGTAAAATCCAAGTAAGCCTAACAAACACTACGCAGATGCATTCGTAGAAACTAATATCATCATAAGACCTTTATAGGATTAAATTCGTTGGTGGCCAATCATTGTTATTCACAGATTGTTATAGGAACTGCCATGGATTTATTACCTGAATAGATGCCAGATAATGTAGAAAAAAAATCAAATCAAAACGCGATCAGGTAAACAAACACCACAAATAATGACAACAATGGTAACAATCCATTAGTTTAGATGGTTTTGATTGTTTACTTTTACTAAGGCCATCTTTACTGGGGGCAAAGAAAAAGCAAAAGGAGCTGAAAATAACGTATACTTTGTTTTTGGCTTATCATAAATTAAAAAGCTGTAAAATCTGCCAGACGATAGGCATAAAATGGAAAAAAACGCAGCGTATAATCTTCTGTGAAGACCAGAGAAAGCATATTTTATCCCCTTCTTTCAACATAAAAATCGAAATCTCCTTGCTCCTCCAACCATCCCAAAGCAACTTTCCCTAAATGTTCAACCTTATCCCCCAGCTGCGAGACAAAACCCGGTATAGCTACCGAAACTACGCTTAAATTTCGTCACTATTCAAATTAAACCTGCTGTATGCATAATAAAAAGTACTCTCTTGGCTTCAGGATTCAGGTACTCGCTGTGCAATGTCAGGCAAATATTTTCAGAGCTGAAGATTAGTGATTGGGTGGGAGTTAGGGACACTTACAAATTATATGAAGTGAGATACGTCAGTGGAGCTGTCACATCCTTATGTTCATTAATGTATGCTTTAACAATAATTCTATACTAATCAGTACTAACCACTGGAAGTTTATCAGTGTGCAGTACATCGTTTAAATTCAATTTCATAAATAAGATAATTAACACTCTAGATTAATATAATAACATCCTAATTAAGGGCTAATGATCCATTGATTATTTTTGAATGGTCATCATCGGAGAGCGAAGATGAGATCCAGGTGCAGGGTTCAAGCTAAAAGGGATCTTTCGTTGCCTTAGCTCTGAAAAGAAAACACAGTATAAAACTACCAAACTACATTTTAGTTTATTATTAACTATATTAATTAACTATATTAACTATATTTTATTTAGTTTATATTAGTCTAGCCATCAATTAAAGGTACCATTCAACTTTTTTTTTTGTAAGTCTCGCTTTCTCATTGGCATCTTTTCAATTATTCTCTAAACAGATTAAATGTTAAACTGTTAAGCATAAAGTTGTAACTAATAACCAGGAAAAAAAAAAATCTGAGCCACATTTGAGTTAGCATTACAATTTGCTTTGGATTAGCATTTAAGAGACTGTTGACATCATGCCAATATTTTGCTCTTTAGCGTTGGATTTGTGCCTTTTTATGTCAACGTTGAATGGAAAATCGAACGTTTTTTTGGCAGTAACTTCAAAAATAATGCTCTGATTAAATACATGTCAGCTTCGCTTCAGCCAATTAATTGATTCTAACGCTCTTTACCATTTTTGAACACCAACAATCATTAAAAAACAAAATATGATCAATTCGCTTTTAGATTTTGAATTTGCCGCTTGAATTTACAATTTCCATGTCAATGTGAAAAACAACAGACCTTTTTTTGTTTTTTTTTTTGTCAAAAGACGGCAGAATGTCAACATTTTGCGAATCAAACGCCCGCCGTGACGACAGAAAATCAAATGAAACGGTTTAAATTCCTTGTTGTATCGACAGAGATGCTAATTCAAAGACGTTACGTCTAAGCCCCAGGATTCCAACACTTGTCGACAAACAAGCCAAAATTTACGAATAAAGTGTGTTTTTTTCCAGATTTTAACGTCTCACCTATACTGCAAAAGCAGAAAATTTGAAACGGTTAGAAAGGGGTTTAAAAAGCTTGTATCACCACTAATGTGTTCCACACTGTTGCCTAATAACACTATCTATATATTTTACCAAATTATTCTTTCAGATAGTGAAACTGCTGCTCTAAGCTCCAATCTTTCTAATTTCACAAAATTATGCCTTAATTATTGAATCTTTGGAATCTATCTTCATTCTGAGGAATGAACTGATATGAACTGAATGTACTGTGGGGTGACAGCTCCCCTCTTATCGCAGCAAAAATACTTTCAGTGCAGTATAGAAGATTACATTCATAAACTTACCCATAAATAGAAGGAGAGGCATCCTTGAAAAAAAAAATAACCCCCTTGAAAGGTGCAAAGACAGGGACCCTAAAATTTATTTTCGATAATTTTCACCCTCTCCATCTTATAGAGAAATTTCAAAGGGTGCAGTTTTTCAGGGATGGGATTATCATTCTCGAAATAGAATGATATACGGATATTATAATTGAATTAATAAAACGGCGACCAATATATAAAAAAGGGAGTTTTAGCTTCTCTCCTATTTAAGGTCGCTTTGGATCAAAAACTTCGTAGTAGCAATCTGTAAGTAAAGAGCGACTATTGACAATAAAACCTAAAGTTGATTACATATGTGTAGAATCTACCATTTATGCTGATTCTAAATATATCAACGATCATTAATTTAGAATTCGTTTTTAAGATTTACTAGCATATAGATTTCAGTTGATTTTAGTAAAAGGGGTTGAGCAGCCCAAACTAGGGGTATGATGTCACATGAAAATGCTACAATGACATTCAACAGTATGAGAGCCCTAAAGCCACTATCTACCAAAGCCACCTTTTTCAAATAAGGATGGTGACGAAAGCGTGTTTTTTTCCTCTCGGATGTCTGGATCGAACTTGTAATTTATTAAAAAAGAACCTATTAGAGCGAAATTTTGTTAATCTAACAATTTACTCATAATTGATTCATACCCATCATTAATCTGCCCGTTAATTTGTTAATCTAATAGTCTACCAATTTAATAATCTACTCATGAAACAAAGAGATGCCAAGACGGCGTAATAGCAAAGTAAACACTCCTGTCATTCTAAAGCGACAATTTTAGGGTAATATCTTGAATTTTCGTATTTTCTTGTATATTGACTTGATTATAACAATATAATATTCAAGGCTGTTTATATGTTTTTCACACCACTTGCAACCCTGCGATTTCCGGTATGAATATGCAAGAAAAGGTAAAGTATTTCGGTGCTTCTCAGCGAAATATTATCTTGTTTTCATTTTTGTTTCAATCAATCAATTTGCCAATACTAAAAAAAATAATATTTTACAATCCCTCCTAATGGGTATTTATCCAAAAAAGCTTAGCTTGTTGTCATTTAATTTTTTAAATTTAAATTTAAACTTCAAGAAGTAGATAAAATTACTTTAATAGCAAAAATGCAATTTTTTCTTTGAGTTTGTCACATAAAAGAATGTAAAAGAAAATTCAGTTTTGGGACGATAGCTGCAGCAAAAACCATCTGGGAAATATCCCAACATTTACCTGCAAAATATTATTTTTGCTGATTTGTTTTTCTCTGCTTTTCGAAAATATCGACGAAGACCACACTGCCTTTCCATAACAAACAACAAAAGCACGAAGAACAACAGGGAAATCTTTTTGCAAGACAGTGGAGATAATTTGAATGAATATTTCGGCCCTATGTTCAAGGGCCGTCCTCAGCGAGACAAAAATATATAAAAGAAAAAAGACTCACAACAACATGCGACCAATAAAACCAAAAATTAAAAAAAAAAGATGATATAGTCAAAGCTCTAAATTCTAATATTTCCACTGTTTCATTTGATTCTGCATTAGGGAGCCATATTTTTGAAAATCCTAGCCACAATATACTTTTTGATGAATCCGCCTTTATTAGGAATGACCTAGGTATAAAGCAGGTAGTCCGAGAAACAATTGAAATCAGACTTAAGATTAATAATAATATTTCCTTAAATAGGGACTTGGGGGAATATACACTAAATGCTCTATACACAAATTTAATTAAAAATGATCTTACAAAATATTTTAAAAAACCAATAGACATTAACACAGAACCGGTCACAAAAAGACCTTTGAGGTTAGCTGCCAAAAAGGCTGGATTAGCAATAAGAACGTGTTTTTAAATTATTGTTCTTTCATCTCATTGAATCACCTTGTTTTAACTTACTTTTTATCAGTCCTGGTTGAACTTCGCTGAAGTAAGGATGCTAGGACTGTTTTGAAAAAAATTTTAATTTTTAGTTTTATTGGTCGCATGTTGTTGTGAGTCTTTTTTCTTTTATATATTTTTGTCTGGCTGAGGACGGCCCTTGGACATAGGGCCGAAATATTCATTCAAATTATCTCCACTGTCTTGCAAAAAGATTTCCCTGTTGTTCTTCGTGCTTTTGTTGTTTGTCTCTGCTTTTCTCAAAATTGCGTTTTGTATAGGTCTTCATTTTGTTTGAATTTAAACTTAGATAAAACTACCTATAATAAAAAGGAGTTTATTGATTTGAGCTTATTGCTTAATAGTATATCAAATAAAAACATATCTCTTCAGTCCTGGAACTATTGCCACAGCAAAAGAAATCAGGGAAATTTCTTTTTTTTAGCAAAGTATTGTTTTAGATTTATTTTCTTCTGCTTTTTTAAATATAGGATCTTTATCTAGTTTAATTTAAACGTACAAAAAGTATAAAAAGCTTTACACGTTGACATAAGCAGTAACTTAAAACGAGGCGTTAAATGCCTCTCTACGACCTTAAACTAGTTTACTAGCCTGGGCACAAAATAAAACAATAAAAGGAGACACATTGCTGCTACTAATGCAAAACAGTGGTTTTCCCTGCTTTTCAAGATCCAGCTGACAACGTCTAGTTCAGCGATTTTGACCATGTGGATTTCAATGCATCCTTTGTAATATGATCTGTCGAAATTGAGAAGTTTCAAGTTCTTTTTTAAAATTCTTGAGAGCTTATTTTGCAATTAATTTCTACTAATAAGATACACCAGTATAATAGTTATTAGCTCTGAATCACCTTTCCAGGGAAACTATTCCTCATCAGACAGTTCCTCACCAGACAGTTCCTCACCAGACAGCTCTGAATCACCTTTCAAGAGATCTACTAATAATTTATATGCTTTAATTTATCTACTAAGTATAATAGTATGATCTGTATAGTAAGTATGATCTGTCGAAATTGAGAAGTTTCAAGTTATTTTTTAAAATCCTTGAAAGCTTATTTTGCAATTAATTTCTACTAATAAGATACACCAGTATAATAGTTATTAGCTCTGAATAACCTTTCCAGGAAAACTATTCCTCACCTGACAGTTCCTCACCACTGAGCGGAGTAGCTGCAACTACGACTAATAAGATAAACCGGTAAAATAGTTATCAGCTCTGAATCACCTTTCCAGGGAAACTATTCCTCACCAGACAGTTCTTTCAAAAACATACTTTCAAACTTTCAATTACTATGGGAGGGAGTTCACTCTTGTTACACACTTCTCATCATAATATGCAAAAAAGTAAATCTCTTCAATGTGGGGCCGCATACACGTCAATAGCCATCAAAAATTTATTTATTTATCTGTTTATTATAATTTGTATTGTTATATTTATTATTGTTATATTTATTGTTATTATCGTATTTATTATTATCATCATTACCCCACTATTTATCTGTGAAAACCTTTTCTTTCATAATATATATTTTCAACTATATTATTGTATGTATTGTTTAAAATCATTTTCCATAACAAACTTTCTCATTTTCAATTCAATTTAAAAACAAAGAATTATATACAACTTGGCCCTACCTTTAATAGCAAGAAGCAATCTGTTTCTTTGAGCTTGTCCTGTTACGCCCAGAGAGTAAAGGTCGCATTCATCTAAAGAGAGAAACATGACCATCGGTGTTTCAGCAAAAGTCGCTAAAAAGACAAATATGATTTAACAAAAACCTTAACAAGGGGCTATAATCAATGACTAGATGAGTTAATTGTATTTACAGCTATCAAACCAACAACCAATTCTTTAGTAGAATTTGAAGAGCAGTGGATATCTAAATTGGAATTAATCAAAATAACAAAAAAAATGAAAAAACAACAAAAACAGGCGATTTATATGATCAACTGTCAGCAGAGTAAACCGAACGACAGGTGTAAAAAAGACCAAGCGTATAGTCTTTTGCGATTCCCGGAGAAAAAACATTTTGCTTCCTTCCCCCTTAAACAAAATTAAAATTCCCTTTACCACCAACTCCCCCTCCCAACGAAAAAGAAAGCGAAAGTTAAACGCTACAATATAGAATTTAGAGGTGGAGATTATCGAGCGGCCGAGATTTACCGATATAGGTAGTTATTAATTAAGAAGTATACTAGGATTAAATGTGGCAAATTGTGGTCTGTGTTTCTAGGTTTTAGAGGAGTGCTTGATGAGGTCTGTAAGCTTTGATTAATAAAGAGTTTGTTGCATATAGGCCTTCCAACAAGTTTTGTAGAAATATTAGTGCAATATTAGTGAAGATTATCGAGCGGCCGAGAGTTACCGACATAGGTAGTTATATAGATAAGAAGTTATTATAGGTAGGGTAACTAGTTATTAGTTATTAGTTACTAGTTACTAGGTAACTAGTTATTACTAGTTAAGAACTATACTAGGAGTAAATGTGGCAAATTGTGGTCTGCGTTTTTAAGTTTTAGATGAGTGCTTGATGAGGTCTGATGGCTTTGATTAATAAAGAGTTTGTTTCATATAGGCCTTCCAACAAGTTTTGTAGAAATATTAGTTCAAGATTAGTGAAGATTATCGAGCAGCCGAGAGTTACCGACATAGGTAGTTATATAGTTAAAAAGTTATTATAGGTAAGGTAGTCACTAGTTAAGAAGTATACTAGGAGTAAGGGTGGCAAATTATGGTTTGCGTTTTTAGGTTTCAGGGGAGTGTAATGAGAATAGAAGGAATTGATTAAAACAACAACAACAACGACAACTTTATTAAAAGCAATTCGTGCTGGTTTGACGACCGGTTACAATTAAGGCACAAATATGCTTGAAAAACGCAACCAGTACACAATTACTTAATTATAGCCTACAACTAACCAAATCATCACTAAAATAAACACAAATAAAGAACAATAAAAAACAAGAGATAATAATAATAATTACTGAATAATAAATATAATTTCTGAATAATAAATTAAAAAAAGGAAAAAATAATATAATAATAACAGAAGAAAGACCAAAATTACTTAAATTGTCCTCTCTCGTCATCCAGCCCCACACTCACTAACCGCCCGCAAGGAGATCGGTTTTTAATTTACGGCACACTTTCCGCTTCCCGAATTGAGTCTGGAAAGATATTCCAGACCATCGGACCCGTGTGCCTTGGCACATGGCTAAAACGAACCGTACTTCATAGCTCACTTACCAGGTCTTCAGCAAATCTCGTAGCATATCCGTGTTACAATGAATTAAAACCAAAATTTTTTTTAAAACATCAGGCGCGAAACCATTCAAACATTGAAACACAAAAGTACCAATTTGAAAACCTCTAATCTGACCGTCATTCAAAATCCTAAGTTTCCTAAAAATCGACTCTACTTAAAACTTCTGTATCATACTTACCAATTAACCTCACTGCTTTATTTTGCTGAATCTGAACTCATTTAAAATTACATGTAAAATTACTGGCACAAAATCATACATCCATAATTTATATACGGCGCAATCAAAGAATGATATAAAAGAACTAAAACATGAGAAGGTAAAAAATGTTGAAAACGTCTTAAAACCCCAAGGCCATGCGCTACCTTACGCGTAACCACGTCAGCGTGTCTTCTCCATCTGAGGTTCTGAACGAGAATGAGCCCTAGGTACCGCCCTTCCTCAACCCACTTTAGTACAGGACCATTTATTGCTATTTCACTGGGAAGATCTGGAGATACACCAGTCCGATTGAAAAGAATATAATTACTCTTTGCCACGTTAATGCTAAGTAAGCTAGTGCCTACAAACTCCCTTAACCCTTGCAGAGCTCTGTTTGCTTTCTGGGCCAATTCTTCAAGAGTATTCGCTGCCACAAAAAGTACTGTATCGTCGGTGAAAGATGTCATAGACGCACCAGGATTATACAACCGCATACTGCCGATAGACACTAAGTACAACAAGGGTCCTAAGACAGAACGCTGAGGAACTCCACATGAAACAGGAAAAAAACTAGAAAGCTTCTCTCCTAGATTTACCCTCACTGATCTACCATTTAAATACGAACTAAACCAATCCAATCATCTCTCTTTTACACCCAAATCTCTTAATCTATCTAAAAGTACTGAAATCAACGGTATCAAACGCTTTTTTAAAATCTATAAAAATCCTAATACATTATTCACCCTTTTCCAAAGCTAAATTGACATTTTCTAGAAGATGTTGCATAGCATGCGAAGTCGAGATTGGATATAGGCCTTCCAACACGTTTTGTAGAAATATTAGTTCATATTTATTTGTTAGTTAAGACGGTAGTAAGGGTTTGAAAATCTGTCTCTAGAGTTGTGGTATTGCTTTGCTAGGAGTAAAGCAATACCTTCGTGGTTTCCCCATTAAACAGAATATAATTACTCTTTGCCACGTTAATGCTAAGTAAGCTAGTGCCTACAAACTCACTTGCAGAGACATTCGTGGTTTCCCCAAGATTGCTTTCACTGTATCTGAATGATTTAAATGATAAGTTTGAGCAAAACCAGGGGAAAGTGGTATAGTTTAATTTGGCGCGTTTTTTTGCTCTAAAGTTTGCTGAGGTATTTTGAAGACCAGACTGCCTTTCCATGGCGTACAAATAACAGTTCAAATAGAAATAAATTCTTTTATTAAACCGTGAAAAGCAATGACAAAAATTCTGGATATTTCGATAACATACGCAGCGATTGTGAGTTTATCTACTGACGACGATCGATGTGTATGTAATCGAAAAAATCCCGAATTTTGTCAATGTTTTTCACGGTCTAATAAAAGGATTTATTCCCATTTGAACTGTTATTTGCAAAGTTTGCTGTCTTTATACTGTCTTGTTGGCTGACTCAGCAAACAACCTACAGAACCTTTTGGACATTCTAGTAGAAGGGCCTTATTGAGTCGTGTCCCTCACCCCTGCTGCCATCTACAACTTTTTTGCACCCCAAATATGGGCATAGAGTCCCTAGGGAGAATGATTGCGTAATCGGTCAATGACCTCTTTTTCCAAGGTCGATTTATTTGATGTTTCTATGTGTAATAACTCCGGGGCGAAGGTTGCACATGCGCATTGAATTCTAACGGGAACAATGTTATTGATCTAGGACTCGTGGGGGAAGTGAATTTCCGAGAACTTGATTGCGTAATCGTTCGTGAATGTCATGGTGTCCAGAAATAGTATTTGTTATTGTTGCTCTCAGCAAATGTTATGACATTCCCGGAAACAGTTAGATCACGTGCTTAATGGGGTCAATGACCTAAATTTCCAAGTACTGTCAATCATTAATCAAATTGTTTCCAGGCGAAGTTTAATAATGTCTGACAGGTGATGTCAAGATTGACTGATATATCACGAAATGGGAAATAATTTGTTGTTTCTAAGGGGAATTATTGATTCAAGAAAGGGGAATTAATTTGTTGTTTCTAAGGAGAAGGAGGGGAAGAGATATATTGATTACATAATCAGTAGAACCCTATCAGAAGGTCATGACGGGAGTCCATATATGGGCATAGAATGACGTAATCGACTAGGAAAATGGATTTCTGAGAAATTGATTACATAATCAGTAGAACCCTATCAGAAGGTCATGACGGGAGTCCATACATGGGAATAGAATGACGTAATCGACTAGCAAAATGGATTTCTGAGAAATTGATTA
The DNA here is from genome assembly GCA_029168905.1 of Artemia sp. Kazakhstan ARC1039. Classification (NCBI taxonomy): domain Eukaryota; kingdom Metazoa; phylum Arthropoda; class Branchiopoda; order Anostraca; family Artemiidae; genus Artemia; species Artemia sp. Kazakhstan ARC1039. Next base: position 13,591 of record JAQQPU010022420.1, read on the forward strand.
CATAATCAGTAGAACCCTATCAGAAGGTCATGACGGGGGTCCATACATGGGCATAGAATGACGTAATCGACTAGGAAAATGGATTTCTGAGAAATTGATTACATACTCGGTAGAACCCTATCAGAAGGTCATGACGGGAATTCATTTATGGGCATAGAATGACGTAATCGACTAAGACAAGCAAGTTACTTTGTTAATGTCCCTCCTAAACCCATTTTCCAACCTGAAGTACTTATCTTTTTCACTCACAACTATACTTTACAGCTTTTTGGATACCTCAACACCAAGAAATACTTTTCAAAGACCATTTCAGAGCAAGTTACTTTCTTAATGTCCCTCCTAAACCCATTTTGCAACTTGAAGTACTTATATTTTTCACCCACAACTATACTTTACAGCTTTTTG
>JAQQPU010022421.1:0-13995 GCA_029168905.1 Artemia sp. Kazakhstan ARC1039
CTCTCTCTCTCTCTCTCTCTCTCTCTCTCTCTCTCTCTCTTTCCCTCAATCTCTCTCTCCCCGTGTCTCTATCTCTAAAGATTTTCCAGTTCTTATCATTTTGTTCTAAGTCTGATGATTGACATCATGTAAGAAATCCAGAAGTTTTAAGCATTAATTTTTTTTAATTCTAATTTATTTTAATGATTACGTTCCATGTGCAAGTGTCGGTATGTTGTTTTTCTGCTCGACTAAAGTTTCAACATGACATAATGAACAAAATTGTGAAGAACAAAACTGGCAAATTACCAGTGAAAAAAGGAAATATTCGGTAAAGACCTGTTTTCGACCATTGTAAGTGCACAAAAATAAATAAAGAGTAAATAAAGTGTATTAAGTTAATGAAAAAACAAAGAGGAAAGACAAGTTAAAATAGGAATAAAGGAAAAAAGGAAAGACAAAAGAAATAGAAACAAAGAAATACGAAGAAACTTGGAGCACTACTTAGTTTGGAAACGATATTTGTTTTTCAAACCGAAAAAGAAGTATAAATAGAATCGCTGTCCAAAAAAATACTAAAGAGAAGGAAGGATTAGAGGATAATTTTCCATAGTGATCAGAGTGATAAAGAAGTGAACATGTAACGGGAAACAAGACACAAAAGAAGCAAAAAAGATCTAGGGGAAAGGGATATCCAAGTAAAGAAGATTTCTGGACTCTTTAATCTACTTACATTCTTAACATTGAAGACACAGACCTGGCAAATTTGAAACACGTCCATTTGTAACCTGCTCGCTAATAGATTCACCCCCTAGGGTTATTTATTCGTTGATTGTATTAAGAGTATGTTGACTGAATACTTGATCGGGAGATAATGCCAATAAGGGATATAGTTCTAATTGGCCCTCAAATCTTGACAAGCTCCTGATTTTTTTTTTTGGGGGGGGGGGGCTTTAGTTGGTAGCACGATTGTGCAAGCCTCTTTTGAAGTCATTACTGTAGCAACAAAAGAACAGGTATTGCAACGGTCTATAACCCATGGTCACTAACGTGACAAGAAACATTAGAAACAAAAACTTGAGAAAGAAACTTAGAAATAAAGATAAACTTAGATACAGAAAGATAATAGATAAATAGCATTATAGATAATAACGGTACTGGTGCATTATGCGATCCCACCGCTATAGACAGTATAAAAAAAACCAGTCACGAAACCCGTCAAACGGGCTATTTACAAGAGACCGCTATAGATAAATGATTGCAAAGCCGTGGTTTCTCAATGAGGTACAATATTTAAACGATTGTTCTTTGGGGTCTAGGGGGGAAAAGGTACCTAGGTTAGGTTAGGTTACGTATTTAATATGTGCTATGCTTTAACCCCCCCCCCCCTTCCCCCTGATATGCAAATATATAGTCCAAATTTGTTTCTAAACTATTATATATTCATCTTATTTTATTTTATTTCATTAGTATTAATTAAACTTGACTTCTTCATGGTGCCCGCATAATGCACCAGTACCATAATAACATAATAGATAGACAATAAACGATAGATAGTTTATAAATAGATAAACAAGTAAATTTTTGAATGAAATGACTATTTGAATCCACAATAACAACCACTGTACGGCTCAGCCTTACAATTTTCAGCACTTGTTTTACACTGTACTATTGCACTGTATGTTCAGTGTATTACTTGTGTGTTCAGTACAGTAATTTACACTACTCATAATTCAAACAAGTAAATTAAGTGTGACAAATACATGTCCAAGGGACTGTGAGCACAAGGCGGAATTAGAACCCGAGGCCTTTGGCATACCTTCATGGCTTTGTCGATTGTAGATTTGAGTTCCGGTAACCTCTCTCTTAATTGTTAGTGAGTCCTCCCAATATAGAAACAATCGTAAGAACATGCGTTTTTACACACACAAGTAGTCAAAATGAGGCTAGTTTTATCCTTCCCGGAGTTATAATTTATAAAACCAAAGGTCTGACAGTTTTGACTCCGCCTTGACTCAGCACGTGTACGTTAACCCTCACCATTTCATTTTATCTGATAACACTTCCATTATTGCCCTCGCTAAAGGTCCCATGCAAGTTTTCTGGGAGGCAGTTGAAATTAAGAAGCATATACGCAAAAAAATCGTCCTTAATAAAGATACCTGTGAAACTTGTCTCAACCCCTCTTATATTTATATAGATTTCGATATTTCATATGATTTTTTTATTCACAACCGATTTATGATAATAAGCGATCAGCACTCAAAAAAGTGTTATTCAAAATAACTCCACAGGTTTAAATGGCCATTCGGTGTTTGATGCTTTTACTTAGTTGCCCTTTCAACGTTGCTTCAGAAGGGCCTCTTGTAATTTATTATTTGTTTTTATTTTGTTCTTGGGGATCTGGGGTGCTACCATTTCGACTAAACGTCACAAGCACTAAACGTCATAACATCTAACCGTCAGAACCACTAACCGTCAAACATCGACAAAAAAAAAGTTATAACTTAATAAAACAGTAATAAGTATATAATAGTTTAGAAACAAATTTCGGCTATATATTTGCACATGAGGTGGGTGGGGGTAAACCATAGCATATATTAAATACGTAACCTAACCTAGGTACCTTCCCCCCCTAAACCCCAAAAAACTAAAGTTTTAAAATTTTAGATGTTATGACGATTAGTCGTTCTTAAGGATTTTTTTTGTCGATGTTATGACGGATTTTGTCAAAGAACTGACGTTGGTGCTCCTGACGTATGACGTCTTCCCCTCTTATCCGTATATTTTTAAAACTCTATTTACTATTGTGCACTGAGGACGGTCGAGTGGAGGTCTGGACCAAATGTATAATAATAATACATACATTATATACATATAGCATGCACATTTACATTTACTTTTTTCACTGGCTGGAACTATCCTCGTTTTTTTTTTTTGTCTTCACAAAATTCTTTTCATTTTGTCATGAAGAGCCAGTACGGTCTTACAAATTATTTAAGCTTAAACCTATGAAAATTTGGGTATGACCCCACAGCTGAGATTGAGTTCTATCTATCGAATTAGAATTTAAAATTTGTTGCACAGAATATTTTAGACAAGAAATACGTAGAAACATTGGTCAAAAGTCAATGAAAAAAGGACAATTTTCCTATTTTTAAAGCAAGTTTAGATTCTTCTAAAAGAAAAAGTCTAAGTAACATCAAAATTCTGGCTGGGTGAATGGATAATTACAAGACTAAGAAACCCGAGAATAAAAGTATCTTGTCCTTCTCGTGCAAGTTACAGCTGATGGCTGGTCACAAAATCGCTAGTATCAGAGGGAACTTGTACCTTAAGGGTTCTAATACCGTTCTATTGACACTAATTGTGCCTCTCTAAAACTTAACTATGTAAACAGGACCGAAAATAGGAAATCTACTGAGTGTACAACATTAAATAACTGTTTCAGATACCCGTTGTATAAAGTCTCATGCCTCTTTTCACAGCTGAAGATTCACGATTGGTTGAGAGTTACCGACATAACCAATTATATAAGTATATAGATGTCACTAAGAGATATTAACTAACACCGAACTTATTGTTAGTGAAGAGAGTTGTGACACCTGTTTTTGACACAATCAGGAAAGAGGTACGCAACTGTCCTACCAAATGTTTAAAGAAACTGGCACACTTACTGTACTTCTGACACTTTTCACTAACAAACTTATCATCTTGAGATGAGGTATTTCCTCTGCAAAATCCGTAGCATTCTTAATTAAGTCTTGTATATTAATTACTTTGATTTACTCTTAAGCGGTGTATGCGATAGCTTCTTTCGGAACTGCTCATGATAACGATGGTAAGTAAAGAGTGGCCGTTGTCTAAACTTAAAATCTAAGAAATGGAATTGTTTGGGGAAATGGAATAAAAAAAGGAACATTAAAGTATATTCTTTTTTATGTTGGTTTAAAAGAAATTACCGGTTTAATATTTTTTAGCATTTGAAAACTTGTGTATTTGTAAAAAAAAGGGGAATAGCCCCCAAAACGGGTGTTATTTTAATGGGAATTGAGACGTGTTCCTTGCCAGGACTGAGAGTCCTACAGCTGAGTTTTCAAGCACTTATTTACAAAAGTAAAAAGCGTTCTGATCGTTTTTTGTTAATTTCTGGTCGTTTAAAAATAATACCAGGAAATCTGGCTACTCCTCCACGGGAAAATCCCTCCTCCCTAAGGATTTCTTCTGTAATCAATTCAATCCTGGTGAAAATTTACCCCGGATAATTACCCTTAACGTCTCCACGTGTAATATTGAGACGGAAAAGATTAAACAAGACATAAGAAGAATTTCGTATAGGAATATCCCCAGTATAAAATTTCCACTGAAAAAATCTCCCCCTGGAAAGTTCCCTCCCCATGGAAAGTTATCTCTTAGGAAAATCCCACCAGTGGAAAATCCCCCCCCCCCGAAAAATGTATTCAAACTTCTCAATAACAAATACTATACGTAAACAATAGATACATTTTATAACTTAAAGAACAATGCTGTGGGAGGGTCATGATATTCCCAAAGGTATAGTTATTCGGCCTGCTAAACAAGATGGCTATCTCAAAATTTTGCTCGGCCGATTTTGAGAAAACAAGAGGCGTGGGAGGAGGCCTAGCTTCCCTCCAATATTTTTCACCACTTAAAAAGGCCACTAGAACTTTTAATTTCCCTTTTGAATGAGCCCTCTTATGATATTCTAGAACCACTGGGTCGAAACGATCACCCCTGAGAAAAAAAACATACAAATAAACACGTAAGTAATGTTCCCTCCATGGTTTTAAAGCTGCACATGTTCCGCATTTTAAAGACACACATATCCCATGCTTTTCAAAACATCCCTATCCCTGCTTTCAAAGGGTGCCTTATCCTGTCATTCCATGACATCCAGCAGGTGCATGTTACGTAATAAGTAATATTTTCTTCAAGATGCAGGTGTCTGTTACATCATAGGAAATGTTTTCTATGAGATACAGGTGTCTGTTACGTAATAGGGAATATTTTCTAAGAGATACAGGTTTCTGTTACATCATAAGGAATGTTTTCTAAGAGATGCAGGTGCATGCTACGTCATAGGGAATATTTTATAAGAGATGCAGGTGTCCATTACGTAGTAGGAAATGTTTCCTAAGAGACGCAGGTGCGTGTTACCTAATGGGGACAGTTTATTTTGGTTGTTATGTCATAGTTTTTTTTTATTGTTACGCATTAGGACGTGTTAGAGTCCACTAGACAAGTGGATGAGTTTTATCAATCCATTTTTCTTCAAGAAAAATGTCTTGACAAAGATTTTTCGTTTATTAATACATTTTTCTTCAAGAAAAATGTATTAACAAAAAATTGCTATTTTTTTAAGACGGTTCAAGACTTTTCAAAACATTTTTTAAGACATTTTTCTTCAAGACATTTTCAAGACGTTTCAAGACATTTGAAGACATTTTTTAAGATATTTTTCTTCAAGGCGTTTTTTATGACGTTTCAAGACATTTCATGACGCTTTTTAAGACATTTTTTCTTCAAGACATTTTTCAAGACGTTTAAAGACATTTCAAATCGTTTTTCTTCACGAGGTTTTTCTTCATGATTTCTTTAGTTCTTACGTAATAGGGAATGTTTATCAGTGTTAAGGATGACGCATTCTAATGTGACTTGTTTCTTCAGGCCCCGTGGGAAAACCCCGATTGTAACTGAAGAGGACACACACGTGGGATATTACGTAGTGCTCTTAGAGATTTAATTTTTTTTCAAGGCATTTTTTTTTTCAAGGTGCATTTTTTTCGTTTTGAGATTTCATTTTCTTTCAAAACGTTTTTCTCAGGGGACTTTTATATTAAAAAGATTTTATATCCGTATTAGGATTCGAAAGGGATTCCCCCTCTATGGAATGGATCTCTAACCAACTGGACTATCAAAGCCTTTCTAATATTTTGATTCGGGTAATACTTTCTACGGTATAACCTATTGAACGCAAGGAGAATCCCCTGTTCCACTTACTAGAATGATTAAATGGGCTTGCGTGTTTACTAGCCATTGTCCCCAAGTTGTGTAACTATCAAACAAAGCTTTGTATTTTTGCACCGTTAGATGTAGCTACCTCTTACATTCTATTGGTATTCTAATGCAGCCTAGACAGTGCTTTGTTTTATAGAAAGTATTTATTTACAATAGCTTATTGGGTGATAGATCTCAGTCTCCCTCCATCGGAAAAACTCTTTTAACACCTCCCACCTTAACTTCAAATTCTTTTTATGGAAGTTATTTATTTACAATAGCTTATTGAGTGTTAGATTTCAATCTCCTTCCGCCGGAAAAATTCCTGTAACACCATCCAACTTTATTTTAAGCTCTTTTATGGAAGTTATTTATTTACAATAGCTTATTGGGTGTTAGATTTCAGTCCCCCTCTGCCGGAAAAATTCCTATAAAACTTCGCACCTTAACTTTAAGCTGTTTTATGGAAGTTATTTATTTACGATAGCTTATTAGGTGTTAGATTTTAGTCCCCTTCTCCCTGGCTTTTTTCGGGTATTTTCATGCAAAAATATTCATTTACACTAGAATCGATCGTTTAAATTTAATGAAAAAAATCCCCATTAGCCTTTCATCTAATGACTTCTAGCAATTATGGCCAACGGTGGCACAATGTACCATCCTCGATGACACCCTGTGGGGGCACATTATCACACCTAAGGTTTTTTCAACCTTTTTCGCTAAAAAATATAATTACAAACTAAAACAATGACCATTGATTTTGTTTGAACAGCGAAGACTTGCCACTTCATTGCTAGATTGCAATGTTCCATGGCAATGCCCAGCCTGTGACACTGAATGGCTGACACATGGCACTATCACTCATATGACATTGTTGGGGTATTTTCCTGCAGAAACAGTCGTTTACACTAGAATCTCGCTTAAACTTAGTGCAAAAAAGCCCGTTTAAATTTAAGGAAAAAATACCCATTAGCGTTTCTTCTGATGACTACTAGCAGATGAGGCCAACGTGGCTCAATATACCACCCCCGATGACACCCTCTGGGGACACATTATCACACCTAAGGGTTTTTCAACCCTTTTCTCTCAGAAATAAATTTATAAACTAAAAAATGACCGTTGGTTTTTTATTTGAACAGCAGAAACTTGCCATTTCAGTGCTAGATTAAGATGTTCCATGGCAATTCCTAGCCAGTGGATCTTATTGCGTGCTGATTTTTTTGTGAAACTTGTTGCACGTTGATTTTTCTCTTCCTGAAACTTGTACATTCGTTTTTCTTCTCTTGAAACTGATTTTGTTCATGGAACTTGTTATATGCTGATTTTTGTACCTGGAACTTTTTGAGTGCTGATTTTTGGTCATGGAACTTGTTACGTGCCGATATTTGTTCGTGAAACATGTTGCATGTTGATTTTTCTCTTCGTGAAACTGATTTTATTCATGAAACTTGTTGCGTGCTGATTTTTGTTCGTGGACCCTGTTGCGTGCTGATTTTTTGTTCGTGAAATTTGTTACATGCTGATTTTTCTCTTCGTGAAATTTGTTTATTGATTTTTTTCCACTGATTTTGTTGATGTATCTTGTTGCGCGCTGATTTTTGTTCGTGAATCCTGTTGCGTGCTGATTTTTGTTCATGAGACTTGTTGCATGTTGATTTTTTCTTTTCGTGAAATTCTTACATTGATTGTTCTCCTCGTGAAACCTAATTTTGTTGATGGAACTTGTTGTGTGTTGATTTTTGTTCGTGGAACTTGTTGCGGGTTGATTTTTGTTCGTGAAACGTGTTCCATGTTGATTTTTTCTGTTGATAAAACATTTACATTGATTTTTCTCCTCTTGAAAATTATTTTGTTCATGTTCGTGAAATTTGTTACATGCTGATTTTTCTCTTCGTGAAATTTGTTTATTGATTTTTCTCCACTGGTTTTGTTGATGGAACTTGTTGCGGGCTGATTTTTGTTCGTGAAACTCTTTGCGTGTTGATTTTTGTTCGTGAAACGTGTTCCATGTTGATTTTTTCTTTTCGTGAAATTCTTACATTGATTGTTCTCCTCGTGAAACCTAATTTTGTAGATGGAACTCGTTGTGTGTTGATTTTTGTTCGTGGAATTTGTTGCGGGTTGATTTTTGTTCGTGAAACGTGTTCCATGTTGATTTTTTCTTTTCGTAAATTTTTACATTGATTTTTCTCCTCGTGAAACCTAATTTTGTTGATGGAACTTGTTGTGTGTTGATTTTTGTTCGTGGAACTTGATGCATGCTAATTTTTGTTCGTGAAACTTGTTGCGTGCTGATTTTTTTTCGTAAAACTTTTTACATATTGATTTTTCTTTTCGTTAAACTTGTACATTAATTTTTATCCTCGTGAAACTGATTTTGTTCATGGTGCTTGTAGCCTGCTTTTTTGTTCGTAAAACTTGTGGTATGTTGATTTTTTTTTTCGCTAAGCTTGTACATGGATTTTTCTCCTCGTGAAACTGATTTTGTTCATGGAGCTTGTTGTTTGCTGATTTTTGTTCCTGGAACTTTGTTTCGTGTTCATTTTTATTCGTTAAACTTGTTGCTTGTTGATTTGTTCTCTTCGTAAAACTTCTACATTGATTTTTCTCCTTGTGAAACTGATTTTTTATGGAACTTGTTGCGTAATCGTAAAACTGATTTTGTTCATAGATCTTGTGGCGTGCTGATTTTTGTTCCCGAAACTTGTTGCGTGTTGATTTTTCTCTTCGTGAAACTTTTACATTGATTTTTCTCCTCGTGAAACTGATTTTATTCATGGAACTTGTTGCGTGCTGATTTTCGTTCCTGAAACTTGTTGCGTGCTTACTTTTGTTCGTTAAACTTGTCGATTGTTGATTGTTCTCTTCATGAAACTTGCATTGATTTGTTCCTCGTGAAACTGATTTTGTTCACGGAACTTGTTGCATGCTGATTTTTGTTCGTAGAACTTGTTGCGTGCTGATTTTTGTTCGTGAAACATGTTGCATGTTGTTTTTCCCACTTGTATATTGATTTTTCCCCTCCTGAAACTTATTTTGTTCATGGAACTTGTTGCATGCTGATTTTTGTTCGTAAAACTCGTTGCGTGCTGATTTTTTGGTTGTGAAACTTGTCGTAAATTGATTTTTCTCTTCGTGAAACTTCTAAATTGATTTTTCTCCTCGTGAAACTGATTTTGTTAATTAAACTTGTTGCCTGCTGAATTTTGTTTGTGGAACTTGATGCATATTGATTTTTCTCTTTGTGAAACTTGTACATTGATTTTTCTCCTCGTGAAACTGATTTTTTTTCTGGAACTTGTTGGTTGCTGATTTATGTTCATGGAATTTGTTGCGTGAACTAATTTTGTTCACGGAACTTGTTGCGCGATGATTCTTGTTCGCAGAATTTGTTAAGGGATGTACATGCAGCTTGTTGCATTTTGATTTTTCTCTTCGTGAAACTTGTATATTGATTTTTCTCCTCGTGAAACTGATTTTTTCCATAGAACCTATCGCATACTAATTTTTGTTCATGGAACATAATGTGTGCTGATTTTGGTTCGTGAAATCTTTTGCATGTCGATTTTTCTCTTCGTGAAGCTTGTACACTGATAATTCTTCTCGTGAAACTGATTTTATTCATGGAACTTGTTGCATGCTGATTTTGTTCCTGGAACTTTTTGAGTGCTGATTTTTGTTTTTCAAACTTGTTGCATCCTAATTTTTCTCTACATGAAACTTGTACATTGATATTTCTCCTCTGATGCGTGGTGTTGCGTGACCCCGTTGCGTGGTGATTTTTGTTCGTGAAAGTTGTTACATGCTGATTTTCTCTTCGTGAAACTTGTACATTGGTTTTTTCCTCGTGAAACTGATTTTACTCGTGGAACTTGTTTAGTGATGATTTCTGTTTGTCAAACTTGTTGCAAGCTGATTTTTGTTCGTTACAACTGTTGCATGATGGTTTTTCTCTTCCTAAAACTTGTACATTGATTTTTCACCTCTTGAAACTGATTTTCTTCATGGAACATGCTATGTGCTGATTTTTGTCTGTAGAACTTGCTGCGTGCTGAGTTTTGTTCCTGGAACTTGTTGCGTGCTGATTTTTGTTCATGAAACTTCTTGCATGTTGTTTTTTCTCTTCGGCAAACTTGTATGATGGTTTTTTCTCCTGAAACTCATTTAGTTCATAGAACTTGTTACGGACTGATTTATGTTCTTGGAACTCGTTGTGTGTTGTTTTTGATCGTGAAACTTGTCGCAAGTTGATTTTTCTCTTCTTGAAACTTCTAAATTGATTTTTCTCCTCGTGATTCTGATTTTGTTCATGTAACTTTTTGCCTGCTGATTTTTGTTCATGGAACAAAACTTGCTGTGAGCTTATTTTTGTTTGTGAAACTTCTTGCATGTTAATTTTTCTCTTCGAGAAACTTATACATTAATTTTTCTCCTCGTGTAACTGATTTGTTCATGGAATTTTGTTTGTGGAACTTGTTGCGCGCTTATTTTTGTTCCGGAAACTTCTGCACGCTGATTTTTCTCGTCGTGAAACTTTTAAATTGAATTTCCCTTTTTTTGAAACTGATTTTGTTCATGATAATTGTTGCGCTCTGATTTTTGTTCGTGGAATTTGTTGAGTGATGATTTTTGTACATGGAACTTGTTTCATTTCGATTTTTCTCTTCGTGAAACTTGTCCATTGATTTTTCTCCTAGTGAAACGCATTTTTTTCAATGAACTTGTCACTTGCTGATTTTTGTTCCTGTATTTTTTTGAGTGCTGATTTTTGTTTGTGAAACTTGTTGTATAATGATATTTCTCTATGGGAAACTTGTATATCGATATTTCTCCACAGGAAACTGATTTTTTTCATGAAATTGCTGCCTGCTGAGTTTTGTCCGTGGAATTTGCTGCTTGCTGATTTTTTTGTTCGTGAAAGTTGTTGCTTGTTAAGTTGTCTCCTCGTGAAACTCATTTTGTTCATGGAATTTGTTGCGTGATAATTTCTTTTTTCGAACTTGTTCCTAGCTTATTTTTGTTCCTATATATTTTTTACATGCTGATTTTTCTCTTCGTGATACTTTTAAATTGAATTTTTTCCTTGTGAACCGATTTTTTTCACGGTACTTGTTGCCCGCTGATTTTTGTTCATAAAAATAGTTGTGTGTTTATTTTGGTTCGTAAAATTAGTTGCATGTCGGTTTTCCTGTTCGTGAAACTAGTACATTGATAATTCTCTCCGTGAAACTGATTTTGTTCATGGAACTTGTTTTGCGCTGATTCTGGTTCCTGAAACTTTTTGAGTACTGATTTTTTTTTTGTCAAACTTGTTGTATATTGATTTTTCTCTACGTGAAACTTGTACATTGATATTTCTCCTCATGAAATTGATATTGTTCATGGGACTTGGTGCCTGCTGATTTTTGTTCTTGGAACTTGTTGCTTGCTGTTTTTTGTTCGTGAAACTTGGTGCATATTGATTTATATCCTTGTGAAACTGATCATGTTCATAGAACTTGTTGCGTGCTGATTATTAGTTCGTGAAACTTGCTTTATGTGGATTTTTCTCTTCGTGAAAAGTATAAATTTTTTCCTAGTGAAACTGATTTTTTTCTCTTCGTGAAACTTGTACATTGACTTTTTTCCTCGTGAAACTGATTCTCGTGCTGATTTTTCTCCGTAGAACTTGTTGCGTGCTGATTTTTGTTCGTGAAACTTGTCGCAAGTTGATTTTTCTCCCCGTGAAACTTCTAAATTGATTTTACTCCTCGTGAAACTAATTTTGTTCATGGAAATTGTTGCGTGCTGATTTTTGTTCGTGGAACTTGTTGCTTGTTTATGTATCTCTTTGTGAAACTTATACATTGCTTTTTTTCCTCGTGAAACTGATTTTGTTCATGAAACTTGTTGCGTGCTGATTTTTGTTCATAAAACTTGTTGCAGGTTGATTTTTTGTTCGTTAAACTTGTAATATTGATTTTTCTCCTCGTGAAACTGATTTTGTTCATGGAAATTTCGTTTGTGTTCATTTTTGTTCGTTAAATTTGTCGCTTGCTGATTTTTCTCTTCGCGAAACTTCTACATTGATTTTTCTCCTTGTGAAACTTTTTTTTATGGAGCTTGTTGCGTGCTGATTTTTGTTCCTGAAATTTGTTGCTTGTTGATTTTTCACTTCGTGAAACTTTTAGATTGATTTTTCTCCTCGTGAAACTGATTTTATTTTTGGAATTTGTTGAGTGCTGATTTTTGTTCCTGGAACTTGTTTCTTGTTCGTTTTTGTTCGTTAAACTTGTCACTTGTTGATTCTTATCTTCGTGAAACTTACATTGATTTTCTCCTCGTGAAACTGATTTTGATAACAGAACTTGTTGCGGGCTAATTTTTGCTCGTGGAACCTGTTGCTTGCTGATTTTTGTTCGTGAAACTTGTTGCATGTTGTTTTTTCTCTTTGTGAAACTTGTATGTTGATTTCCTCCTCCTGAAACTTATTTTGTTCATAGAACTAGTTGTGTGCTGATTTTTGCTCGTGGAACTCGTTGCGTGCTGATATTTCATGCTGATTTTCCTCTTCGTGAAACTTTTAAATCGAATTTTTTCCTTGTAAAGCTATTTTTACGGTACTTATTGCGCGCTGAGTTTTGTTCATGGAATTTGTTCAGGGATGATTTTGGTAAATGAAACTTCTTGCATTTTGGTTTTTCTCTTCGTGAAACCTGTACATTGATTTTTCTCCTCATGAAACTGATTTTTTTCAAGGAACTTGCTGCATGTTGATTTTTGTTCTTGGAACTTATTGTGTGCTGATTTAGATTCGTGAAAATTTTTGCAAATTGATTTTTCTCTTCGTAAAGCTTGTACATTGATAATTCACCTCGTGAAACTGATTTTGTTCATGGAACTTGCTGACTGCTGATTTTTGTTCGTGGAACTTGTTGCTTGCTGTTTTTATGTTCATGAAACTTGTTGCTTGTTCATTTTTCTCCTCGTGAAACTGATTTTTTCACTGAATTTGTTGCTTGCTGATAGTTTGTTCGTGAGACTTTTTGCATGTCGGTTTTTCTCTTCGTAAAACTTGTAAATTGATTTTTTTCCTCCTGAAACTGATTTTATTCGTGGAACCTGTTATGTGATGATTTCTGTTTGTTAAACTTGTTGCAAGCTGCTTTTTTTTGTGACAATTGCTGCATGCTGAATTTTCCTCTTCCTAAAACTTGTGCATTGATTTTTCTCCTCGTGAAACTGAATTTCTTCATGGAAATTGAAGCATGCTGATTTTTGTTCGTAGAACTTGTTGCGTGCTCATTTTTGTTTGTTAAACTTCTCGCCTGTTGATGTTTCTCTTCGTGAAACTTATGCATTGATTTTCTTCTCGTGAAACTGATTTTGTTCACAGAACTTGTTGCGTGCTGATTTTTGCTCGTGGAACCTGTTGCGTGCTGATTTTTGTTCGTCAAACTTGTTGCATGTTGTTTTTTCTCTTCGTGAAACTCCTTTTGTTCATGGAACTTGTTAGGTGCTTATTTTTATCCGTAGAACTCGTTGCGTGCTGTTTTTTGGCTGTGAAAGTGGTCGCAAGATGATTTTTCTCTTCGTGAAATTTCTAAATTGATTTTACTCCTCGTGAAACTAATTTTGTTCATGGAACTTTTTGCGTGCTGATTTTTGCTCGTGGAACTTGCTGTATGTTGGTTTTTCTCCTTGTGAAACTTTTACGTTGATTTTTTTCCTCGTGAAACTTACTTTCTTTATGGAACTCGATACATTCTAATTTTTTTCCGTAGAACTAGTTGCGTGCTGGTTTCTGTCCCTGGAACTTGTTGCTTGCTCATTTTTGTTCGTTAAACTTGTCGCCTGTTAATTTTTCTCTTCGTGAAACTTATGCTTCTCATGAAACTGATTTCTTTCAAGGAACTTGTTGCGTGCTGATTTTTGCTCGTGGAACTTGTTGCGCGCTGATTTTTGCTCGTGAAACTTTTTCGCAAGTTGATTTTTCTCTTTGTGATACTTCTAAATTGA
>JAQQPU010022422.1:0-13995 GCA_029168905.1 Artemia sp. Kazakhstan ARC1039
TGTTTGAACAGTATTGTATTATATTGTCAGCAAATAGCTCCGCCTTACCTTTCCACCTCCATCGCCTAGAGAAGCAGTGGAGCTGAAGAGACTGGCGTTTAAGTGACTCCACTGCCTGATTCCCAGCTGTTTGTTCTTTACTATTCCAACTAAGAAAAGCCAAAGGTTATTGCCTGTGTGTCTTATTCATTTCAACATTGCTATTTGTCTCTATTTTCTATAACCTTGGGTTTGACTTAATTACCTCTAATCAAGTGAACCTCCAAAGAAAATGTTATGGGGAAGGGTGTTTGAAACACCAAGTATGAATTTAATGGCATTTTTTTTTTTTTAATTTATCAAGGGAGAGGTTTTTTCAGACAAGGTTCTTTCTTGGAACACCCCAACCCCTATTGGACAAGAAAACCTACAAGTCAAGTTTTTCATTTTAAGTTCAAAATTGTCAACTACTAGTGAAATTGAACTCCCTCAAATCATGGGAGTCTGTGTTGCGATTTGACCTCCTTCCTCCATGTTATATAAAAAGAACGTTAAAAATATACAATATTATCAAAAAATTTCATCTTGAACTTCCAACCTCCCCCACAATGGGGTGCCCGGTTTATTCTCTCAGATCCCTTTTTTGAAGTTGTGATTAATAGCGTTGCCAAGAATCTTCCGACAGATGGAAATTTGTCTATTCGTCTATTGACATATATCGTCTATTGACATATTGACGTCTATTGACATGACGTCTATTGACGTCTATATGACATTCGTCTATTTGTCTATTCGTCTCTTCTGTCCTTTGAACATAACCAACGGCAGTGCATATGACATCTTGAATTTATGCATGAGAATCAAGCCTTCTAAATCCTCGGAAGATTTTTAAGGTTTTTATGATTTTGGTTAATCGATTATGCGGTTATACGATTTTTTAGGTTATTACGATCTTTACGCAATAGCGCGCTGCCTAAGTAAAGAGCGGAGTATGTTTTATATATTGTTATTTCTTAATCACCTAGCCACTTCGTATGGAAGTAATTTTTTATCGGAGGGCAACCACCCCTCTTTCACGGCTACTTTTGCTACCCTCCTCCTCCCAAAACACCTCATCCAATCAAAATTTTGATTTTGTTTAGTATAGTTGAAAGGTTCAATGATTATGCCTCTGGGTATCATTGAACCTAAAAGAAAGGAGCACTAGAACTTTCAATTTTCAATAGAATGAGCCCTCTCCGAAGTTCTTACGACCACCCCTTCAGTATAAACAGCCTCTGGGGAAAAAATGATAAGTAAATGTTAAAATATTGAAGCCTTGTGACTCTCTATTATAGGCAGCGCTACAGAGTTGCGATCGCTAGGTACTTCCCCCTTTTCAAAAATTTTATTCATAATCTTGAGTAACTTATCTCTA
Organism: Artemia sp. Kazakhstan ARC1039; assembly: GCA_029168905.1. Classification (NCBI taxonomy): domain Eukaryota; kingdom Metazoa; phylum Arthropoda; class Branchiopoda; order Anostraca; family Artemiidae; genus Artemia; species Artemia sp. Kazakhstan ARC1039. Next base: position 1,397 of record JAQQPU010022422.1, read on the forward strand.
ACTTCATAACCACCATATAAAAAAAAATCATTTACCACACTGTCAGCACCTGGGACCTTATTTTTTTTTAATCCTTTTAGTACTGTCTCTAACTCTTCTTCACAAAATAAATCTTCATTGAAATCCAAAGTTTCACAAAGTTTTTCATTCTTCTCTATACTTTTTCCTGTGATTAAAAGAAAAAAAAAACAAGTTTTGTTCAACATAAAGTAAGGATCAACATCAAAACTGGAAATGAACAGAAATTATTACGTATTTGAGGGGGTTCGCCCCCTAGCCAATACCTCGCTCTTTACGCTAAAGTTTTTTTTATTACTTTCAAAAGAGCTATTTGTTCTAATTAACCGGCCTTTGTTATTCAGTAGTTTGTGATTCGAACAAAGTTCAAACTTTAGCGCAAAGAATGAGGTATTGACTAGGGGGGCGAACTCCCTAATATACGTAGTAAAACCATACGAATATAGAAGTTAGTTACGTAAGATAATTCGTAAGTTACGTCAGAACACAATTTAGAGAGCCATTTAGCAAAAACTCATACGTTCGTTGTTCTTTCTATTTGCAAAATATTTACTGCGTCTACCACCTTGGCACAGAAATTCACTTATAGTTAAAAAATTCAAAATTGCAGACCCAGAAATAGCTATCTCTAGAGTTATTGTAAAACACAATAGATATTCCGATATGAAAGGGGTTGTCCCTTCCTCAAAGCCTCGCACTTTACGCTAAAGTTTGACTCTTTTCCACCACTCTTCTTTTTAAAACAATAAAACAAACTTTATCGTAAAGAGCGAGGCGTTGAGGAGGGGACAACCCCTTTCATATACGGAATAATTTCTGTTCGTTTTAAGTCTTAATGTCGCTCCTTACTTTCAGTTTAAAATAACTTGTTTTTTTATTTAATTTCATAAAGACGATTTTTTGTCAACATATGAAGACTCATAGATATTTCAATTATATCTGTCTGGTTTATATCTAATAGAGACGAAAATTAACGAACAAGAGAGTAGTGAACAATTATGATATACAAAGTAATATTTGGCAGGGATAGTCACTAGAGATAAACCACTAGGGGTGGCACCGTGATTGGGTGATTTTTGGGGATTCGGGGAAGCAATTTTTTTCTGGGTGATACATAGATTTTCGGGGAAATCCCCGAAATTTCGGGGATAGTGCAGGCCCTGCTTGATTCCTAATGAGGAAAATCGAAATACTTAACCAAACGAGAAAAGAAAAGTTACGACTTTGCGGTTCACGCAATAAAGAATTGCCGCAAAGTTAATTCAAAGTCAGCTGAACGCCACCGCTTCTACCGGTGGCGGCGCGCGTGTGGCGTGCCGGCAGCGTTGCAACACTTCGGCGGTGGTCAACCAGGCCTTTCGTTGGCGGCGTTCGGTCGATGCGCCTGCCTGGCGCCGAGGTCTAATTTGCACCGACAAAAAAGGAATTTCAGAGACAAAATTGTTAACGCTGAAAACTAAACATGTATTCGAATTAGTATGAAAAACATAACCTGTAGTTTTTTAGATTTCAAGATGGACTCATTTCAGTTAAAAATGACACATATTTGCATGCTCAGGGGACACATTCATGGAACAAAAGTTAGCAACGCTGTTCAGCTACAGCTAAACGTCGGAAACCGCCAGAAACAGTTGAAAGGTCTACTTACGTGAGCTAAGATCTCTCTTGTCAGTATAAACCTATAGCCTTGAGCTCTAACGCAAATGTTCGAGCTTCGCCTTTAGACAAGAAAGGAGTAAGGGCCTATTGTACTATATCTGCCACTGAACAACAAATAAATCGATTTTTTAGAATTCGGTTTTAGCTTTTTTTTAAAGGCTGGGTATTTTAGCGTTTATTATGATCCTAGGAAAAATGTATATTAACATTCATGTAATTCACGATCACTTCAAATACGCACTAGTGATGCAAAACCTAAAATTTTAGAAAAAGATATTCGGGTCATTAAGTTTGTGGGTTTATGAAACATTATTTTTTTTTTTTTTTTAATCGTGTTGTTATTCTTTTCTTTTGCGTAAAGTTCTTTAAAAATGTATGTCATTCAAGTTCAATGGCCCCTGTGCTTGAGCAGCCTTTCTTAAAGAATTGTAATAAAAAGTCAGACTTTATTGTAAACAGTGAGGATTGAGGAAGGAGCAGCCGCCCCTCATATACGGAAACACTTCTGTTCGCTTTAAGTTTCAGTATTGCTCTCTAATTTAAGTTTTTTTTTTTTACTTGATTTCTGCCCGTTTTTCAAATTATACCAGGAAATCCCATCCCCGTCTCTCCATCTATAATTTTTCCTTGAATCCATGCCCCCACATGAAGTTTTTCCCGTAAAAATCGGAAGTCTTTGAGGGGAAAATACGTGGGAGGTTCCCTCTAATATTTTAATCTCTTAAAAAGGTCACTAGAACTTTTGATTTCCGATCTAACGAGACCTAGGATCACAGGTTCGATACAATCTCCCCTGAGAAAAGAAAACAAATAAACACGCATCCATAATCTTTCTTCCGGCAAAAACCACAAAATTCCATCTTTTTGTGTATAGGAACTTGAAACCTCTGGTTCTATGATATTTTGAATGAATAAGAATATGTATATGAATATGCTACAGCATATGAATAGCATATAAGTATGATTAGATATGTTCCATCTAATCTTTTTGGTTACTAAAAAATGGCACTAGAACTTTTCCTGGGAAAACAAAACCAACAAACACGCATCCGTGATATTTCTTCTGGCAAAAAAAAAAAGATCCATATGCTCGTGCATAGGTCAATAGGAGCTTGAAACCTCTAAAATAGGGTTCTATGATATGCTTAGTCTGATGGTGTGGTTTACATTAAGGTCGCTCGTCTTTTGGGGGGTCTTTCACCCATTTTTCAAAAATCAGGCAAACTTTCTCAGGCTCGTAGCTTTAGATGGGTAGCACTAAACTTAATGAATTTTGTATATATCGGATCAAACAATGCGTAGTAACAAACTGTAAGTAAGGGGCGACCCGGCTCAATAGTAACCGAAACTCTAAAAAGCGGAATATTGATACCCATAGATATATCAAAAGAATCAGATTATAATGCTTATTCCAAATATATAAATTTAATTCAGTTTTGTTTTACTTATCAAAGGCTACGCGCCTGAGAAAATTTGCCTGATTTTCAAAAACGGAACACCCCTTAAAAGTCATAGAATCCAAATGAAAATCTCATCATCAGATTCAGCTTATCAGAGAACTTTACTGTATAGGTTTCAAACTCCTATCTGTAAAAATCTGGAATTTTGTATTTTTTGCCAATAGTAAGATCACGGATGCGTTTTTTTTTTCAAGGGATAATCGTATCCACCCATTGGTCCTAAATTTGAAAATGCATTTTGGTTTCCAGGAGTATTTGTTACATTGTTCTTTACAATTGTTATTATTACACTTATTATTACATTTTTATTACAAATGTAAAGCATCATTTACATTAACAACTTCTATGCTGCTCAAAAAGTTCCAAGTTGAAACTCTTTTGGGAGAAGGGTAGAAATAAATTGCCACGCAAAAATAAAACTTGAATTCCCGAGGGATTGACTGTTTACACTCGCTTCAGTCTTAAGTTTCGAAGTCTCTAAGCGGTTTTCAAAGTTCCTCCGATATCTTCCTAAGATGGAAAACTTATCCTAAATAACTTTTTTCTCTGAAGACTGAAATTTAATCATTAAGAAATAGTCATATTCAGGAAAGTTTTGACAATTTTATTCCAAAAGATCTCTTTTCGACATGTTAGTTGATTTTTTTAGAATTCAGATAGGAGGGTAGTCTACCAGAATAATTTTGGATACCGAGAAGAAACTTGAGTTCCCTAAGGCCCAGTGAGATTTTCCTAATATAGAAATTTGTCTGGCGCCAACTTGAGCCAGTCAACAATTTTTACCAATCACAATATATTTTTATGAAAACTCTGAATGGCTCAAATTAGTGCCAGCTTGATTTCGGCATTAATAAAATATCATTATGATTTGACCATTAGGGATTGATCCTCACTTTAGTCCTAAGGGTGACACCATAGAATTGGGACTCTTCCGAAGGAAAAAAATATTATCTTTTAAGCTCTAATGTGCTTAAAATTTGTGATTTTTTTTAGCTGCGTTTTTGAAAATCCATCCTACTTTAAATTTAAAAAAAAAAATATTCCTGGTACCACTTGTCTCTTCCTTCCTGTGAAGTTTCCGGGTCGAATGGTTCTCATGACAGCCTCCTGTTTCTCTGCTGTTTAGCATAAAATAAAATCTCTTGAATTGCGCATATTTTTTTTTTTTTTTTTTTTTTTTTTTTTTTTTTTTTTTTTTTTTTTTATTTTTTTTTTTTTTTTTTTTTTTTTTTTTTTTTTTTTTTTTTTTTTTGCAATTTTAGAGTGTACAAAGCCCTACATCATCGGTATTAAGGTTTAATTATAAAACATTCCTGCAATCGACAAGAGATTGTGGATTATCTTTAACACGCCCCCCATCCTCCAAAACAAGAAACTCTTTATATGTATCTTGAGCTTAACGGGGGGGGGGGGTTATAAAATTTTGGGAGTAAAAATGCATTTTTAAGCCATTAGGCACACCCACCTCCTTCCCTACACAAATCCACTGGTGCTCCTCTGTAATAGCTGACGCACAATTCTACATAACTGTTCTTATTCTTATGAACCCTTGAATGAAACAACTTTGTTGATTGGAGCTTTAGATAAATGTCGACATGAATGAAGAGCTTTTAAATGAACAGTTTTTGAATGAATAGAATGAACAGTCCAAATCACAGTTTATATATTTATGTAATTAGGTTATATAATTAGGTCTATTATATATACTGTGGTCCAAATGAAGGAACATCTTTACGAGTAGTAAATAAAAAAGGAAAAGTTTTTCTACTGAAAGTATGGAGCAACAATAAAACGTAAAACGAACAGAAACTATTCCGTATAGAAGGGGGGGGGGCTGCTCCCACCTCAATACCCCTCTTTTCACGCTAAAGTGTTTTTGAAAGTTTTATTAAAGGCTCTGATTCTAATAACATGGAACTTGTGTTTCAGGAATCGTTCTTACAGAATTGAGACAAAATATCGAACTTTAGCGTAAAGAGCGGGGTATGGACGAGGGTGTACCCCCCCCCCCCCTCATATACAGAATAATGTCTGTTCGTTTTAAGTTTCAATGTTACTCCTCCTCTCTTTCAATAGAAAAAAACTTGTTTTACCAAATAAACCCTGGAAATCACCCCACGAAAAATTCTTCCATCAAAAGTTCCTCCCACGTAAAATGCCATGCTCGCTGCGACTTCCCCGCAGAAAATTTCTTGCTTTCGATGCCGCCTGAAAAATACTCCTTAGCATAATTTCATTTGAAGACAGACTTGTTCTTATTAATTTTTTTTATGCTTTTTAAAGTCATGGGGGAATTCCTCTGTGTTGAAAATATTTCCTGGACCCCCCCCCCACAATTGGCAGGTTCTCCTGCATAAATTTCCTCTTGGGGAATCTCTCGTGGTGATAATTCCCCCGTGGAAATATTCTCACGTGGGAAATCCCCCACCGCGAAAAAATCCCTTAGAGAATTTAAACTCCACTTAAAATTTCCCTCGGATAATTCCCCCAAAGTGTCTCCACATGCAAAATGGGGTGGCCAATGAGAAGGTACGACAAATAAAACGAATTCTGTATGCGAATTCCGGCAAATTCCCCCGGTGTAAAATTTTCCCTGGAAAGTTCACCCCCCGGAAAATTCCTTCCCAGTGAGAAATTCTCCCTGTAGGAAATCTATCCCCAGAAAATCTCCTGAATTTTAATGAATATTATATATTTGGAATCAGCATATTTTTTTTTAGACTGGGGATGAGAACCTCATAAAAAGAGGTATATTTTAGATTGACTTCTGTTTGTGTGTTTTTAATAAAGATTACCCTCCCGGCTCGTAACTTCTAGTGGTTGCCTTAAATTTACCGAATTTTACTTATATAGAATCATTATGAAAAACCAATTCTTGTGAAGCTGTAATGTTATCAAAACTCGTGTTTTTAGTTTAGGGTACAATTAACAGAAGTTGCTCCTTACTTACAGTTTGCCACCAAGAAGTCTATGATTGGTTGGTAAGCACTTTCACTTAGCGCCCCTTGTATACTTAAATTTCCTAGTTTTGGGGAGGGGGGATTTGTAGAACCAGCACGGACCAAAAAACGAAAAGGACCAACTTTCTGGGGATTTTACGTTTGCCCTGCGTTTAAGTTTCTAACTCTCTAAGCGATCTAAGATGGAAAACTAGTTTTTAAATGAATTTTTTCTCTGCAGACTGAAACTGAGATTGTCAAAAGAAACAATCTGCCAAAGAAACAATTTTGTTCCATTCAAAAGAAATGTTTCAAAAGAAACAATGAAACAATTCAGAATTGTTTCAAAAGAAATAATACTCCTCATTTTTTGACGGCTTTCCTCTCCTCTACTCGTCGCTATGGTGTAAAAGGGACTAGATGCCCTAAAATGAGGGAAAATTCATTTTTATTAAATATCAATATTCACAAAAAAACATATCAAACAGATTTACCATGTGAAAATCTATACAGATAAAATTTGTAATAATGAAAATCACTTTTCATTCTTACAAAGGTTACTAAAAGCTTTAGCTTCCATTCAAATGAGCCCCTCCGAAGTTTCTACAACCTATACGAAGTGTCACAAACAATTTTAGCGCCCTTATGAAAGGAAGCTTCCCTTTCAGGCATAAGCTTAAAGAGTGATCTAGTACGTTTGCAAAAATATGTGGTAAAATATACGAATGGAACTAGAGGATACTTTCTAAATAGGAAATATAAGCCAGTAATCTCTCTTATTCTCTTTGGTTTTCCCTTTAAAGACTGAAATTGCTTGGTCTCTTGCAGGGGTGGGATTCATGAATTTCGCTCTATCATGGAGAAGTGTTATGTTCAAGGGCGTATGTGTTTTTTTAGGGGAGGGGGACAAACTCGTTTTCAACATGCATGACAAATTTGTTTATTTTTGCTACATCCTATGAGTTGGACAAAAATTGGGGGGGGGGGGGGAAAAAAAAAAAAAACCCCCCCCCCCCCTGGATACGACCTTGGTAATATTGATATAATAACTCAGAAATCTATATTAAAATATGAATAACTAAATTAAAGAGAAGTTTTTTTTAAATGAACAAGAAGCAACATTAGAGCTGAGAACAAACAGAAATTTTCTATATATCAGGGTGACTACTACCCCTTTCTTCTACCCCTACCCCATACTACCTCTTTCCTTGACTCTTCATGCTGAAATAGACAGAATTTTGAAATGGGTCCACTTTAGAGTGTGGTGAATGTAACAGCCTCTCCAAAAAAAGGATCCATATACCTTCATTAATGACTGGCACACAACTTTGCAGCACAGTTAAGTCTATACAGTTAAGTCTATACAGGTTAAAAACCAAATAAATTGTCTATAATAAGGGCTAATTCTGTTATGCAGTACATCCATGTGGAAGGGTGAATGTGATATAGTATTTCGGTGTGGCCTATTAAGCTTGGAGGCTATTCAATTGGTTCCTCAATTAATCCAATAGCTCATTAATTCATTCATTTAGTTTAATTCAATTAATTCATTAGTTCAATTAAATTTCCCTGATATTCGGCCAAATTTATTATTTTGCTGTTGAAAAGGTTCAAAATCGCCATTTTTTTGCGGTATGCTCTTTGATTTCCTAGATAAGGCACTAGGAGGCGCATTTTCCGTTCCAGTTAGATCCCTATAAAAATTTATAGGGACATTGCTTTAAAGCGATCACTCCTGGTGAAAAAAATTGGACCATCGAATCTTCAAACTTAACAAATTTTCAATACTTATAGTTATAATCAATTTCAGATTGTCTGTTCTTTATATTGTATGAAACAATATATTGCCGTATGCTGTAATATATTTATATTGTTGTAAAAATTCAGTTTATACTGTATCGGTCACTATTGACATAATATTTTGCTGTTTGCTTACTGTTAGTTTTTGATCAATATTCTTTGAATTGAAATGATAACTGGACATTTCTTAAACTGTCTAGATAAACTTTACGAATTCACAAATTCCCTTTTGTTTTATAAATTTCCACTTTTTCACAAATACTATTGTTTATAAAAGAAGTTGTTTTTCGGTCATTTACGACCATTTATAAACTTGGCAAACTTTTTCAAACTCAAAACGAGCAGAAATTAACATGAGTAGAGCTCAAAACCCCTATGCCTTCCCAAGGCCAGAACAAAATTTGCACTTTACTGAAAAAAAACAAATGTTTTCACTTTTATAACTTGAATAAATCAAATAATGTAAACATTTCGATTACTATATATCAGTATATGTATATTAAACTGACAATGCACATTCATTTGTATTTTTTTTAAGTAAAGTGTTAATTATGTTCTCGCCTTCAGAAGGCATGGGGGTTTTGATTTCTGTTCGTTTTATATTGACATAGTCTTTTCAGGGAAAAAGAAAATATTACTTTAAATTTTTCGTTTTTCAAGCCTTTATAGTTTGGCCTGCTATTTGTATGCTGGAGAAAAAATTTCAGCAATTTTTAGCAATATACACCTTTTTAAAAATCTGGACACAAATAGTAGTGTTTAATTTAGTTTCATACCTCCTCTAGTTGACCTGAAATAGAAAACTTGATACCATTCGCAAAAAATCTGTTTACTTTCTTTGATAGCTTGGATACACTTACGCCATTTTGGTTTAATTAAATTTTTAAGAGCAGAGGTAGCCCCGAAAGTTTGAATATAATACCCTTTATTCGTTCTTGGGATACTGCTGAGATGCCTTATTAGGAATTAGCACTAACACAGTGCATTTTGATTTAATCTTAAGGCAACATTTAGTTTTTAAACATAATGGGCAAATGGGAGGGTGGGCGTGGGAGAGGGATTAGCTGCCCTCCAATCACTTTTGACTATTAAAAAGGGCACTAGCCACTCCAATTTCCAATCGAATGAGCCCTTTTCGAAGTTTCTGCGACGACTCCTTCGATACGAAGTGCCCGGGTATGGAGAAAAAACCAAAAAAAAAAGAAAACACACACACATATTGTGCCCACATCGTTCTTTACTTAGGCAGCGCTAATGCGCTGCCTATGAATAGGGAAAGTATAAAATACGTATTCTGCCCAGTATAAGAAAAAAAAATTGAATCAAATTGTGAATAGTGAAAATTCCTTGCACCGGGCGGGATTGAACCACAGAACTCTTGAATCCAAAATTTTGGCCTGTTCCACTACGCCGGTACAAGGTGACTGGTTATTTCATTTTAGAAAACAGTGATGTAAACTGGTCGTAAATATAGTGTAAAGATGAATGGTCTTGCTCTGTATTTAATGGAGTCATCGTCATCAGGCCTCGTTTATTTTACTTATCACCTTTGTGCCACATTAAGCCAGTAAAAAAGTTGGTGTATCCATAAATTAACTCTTGTGGGGAGGGGCTATGAAGCTAAGATGAAAAAATTTGTTATGGAGGGAGTTCTCTTGCCTTTATTGTTTTTTTTTCGACTGTGCTGGGATTGGAGCTCTCCTATAAAGGTTATTAGTTTCTTAAACCACATTGACTTCCTTTTAATATATAAATAACATACATAGATATGTAAATAAAGGGTTAGACTGCTAACTAAGACCTATTACTGAGAGAATAGGGCCGTTTTTTCACTCATCATTGTGCTAAGATTTTACATCTTTTGTTGTTTTTTGCAAACGTCTTTCATCATTCTGCTCTGATCAGCGGTCTGAGAACAATGATGAGTGTATCATCAAAGTTCTTTCATCATTGTTCTATATGGCAGAACAGTGGCGTTCTTCACACTTTTTGCTAACATCAGTGAGCTGTAAGATCTTAGAACAATGATGAGTTAAAAAACGATAATCTTTGCAGAAAGATGCAAGATCTTAGTGCTAAAAAATGGGCCTAATGTTTGTAACTCACGGGACGTGTGCACACACCGGTGGGCCCTTCTGAGTGCGCATTTTTGTTATAGTTTTGTATATTTAACTTCATGAGAACTTAAATAATTTTATTTAATTTAATATTATTTTAATTGTGCCCTTCATTTCGATCCGGGTAATATATTTTATCAACATTAGGTTATAGTTTCAGAGAAATATTTTTTTTTTATCATAGACAGCTCAGTAGCGCTGCCTAAGTAAAGAGCGATGTGGGCACAATGTAAACTGTTTTTACTTTTATAACTTTAATAAATCAAATAATATTAACATTTTGATTACTAAATATCAGTATATGTATATTAAACTGACAATGCACATTCATTTATATTTTTTTCTGTAAAGTGCAAATTATGTTATGGCCTTGGGAAGGCATAGGGGTTTTGAGCCTTACTCATGTTAATTTCTGCACGTTTTGAGTTTGACTCGGTTATTTATTGTAATTTCTGTTCGTTTTGGGTTTCCATTTATTTGTCGATGCTGATTTGTGGTAGTTTCACGCTTGGTAGATTATTGGATTTTATTTTTGCTCATTTTTGGTTTAATGGAGCTCTTTACTTTTCTTTGAAAAACTTATTTTCTGGAAATTAATTTTTTGTTCTTTTTATATTGTCTTTTCAGGGAAAAAGAAAATAATATTATAAATTTTTTGTTTTTTTTAAGATTTTATAGTTTGGCCTGCTATTTGTATGCTGGAGAAAAAACTTTCAGCAATTTCTTAACAACATACACCCTTTTAAAAATCTGGACACAAATAGTAGTGTTTAGTTTAGTTTCATACCTCCTCTAGTTGACCTGAAATAGAAAACTTGATACCATTCGCAAAAAATCTGTTTACTTTCTTTGATAGCTTGGATACACTTACGCTATTTTGATTTGGCTAAATTTTAAGAGCAGAAGTAGCACCGAAAGTTTGAACATAATACCCTCATTCGTTTTTGGGATACTGCTGAGATGCCTTATTGGGAATTAGCGTTAACACAGTGCATTTTGCTTTAATCTTAAAGCAACATTTAGTTTTTAAACATAATGGGCAAATGGGAGGGTGGGCGTGGGAGGGGGATTAGTTGCCCTCCAATCACTTTCGACTTAAAAAGGGCATTAGCCCTTTCTATTTTCAATCGAATGAGTCCTTTTCGAAGTTCCTACGACAACTCCTTCGATACGAATTGCCCTGGTCTAAACAAAAAAGAAAAAAAAATACATTGTACCCACATTGATCTTAACTATAAAAAAGTCAAGCCTTCCAATCACCTTCGACTTTTAAGAAGGGTACTAGCCCTTTCAATTTCCAATCGAATGAGCCCTTTTTGATTTTCCACGACAACGCTTTCTATAAACACCCTATATGTCCCCAGGGCATAAATTATAACCCTTACCCTGAGGGCTTTGAGGGGGTTGCCATCCTCAAAAACCTAATTTCCAGAACTTTTTACTCCACTAAACAAAATGGCCATCTCAAAATTGTGATTGGATGTCTTAGGGGAAATGGTGGGTGTGAGAGGGGTGTTGTTGTCCTCCAATCTCTTTCGACTATTAAAAAGGGCACAAGCCCTTCTAATTTCCAATTGAATGAGTCCTTTTTGAAGTTTCTATAACATCACTACCTATAAAAACCTTGTATGCTCCAGGGCACAACTTACAACCCTTGCCCTGAGGGCTCTGAGGGGGTTATCATCCTCAAAGACCTAATTTCTAAAACTTTTAACTACGTGGCTATCTAAAACAAAAAGGCCGTCCAAAAATTTTGATTGGTTGTGTTTGGGGAAAACTTGGGCGTGAGAGGGGGGTTAGTAGCCCTCAAACCACTCTCGACTATTAAAAAGGTTACTAGCCCTTTGAATTTCCAATCGAAAGGGCCCTTTTTCAAGTTTCTGTGACAAAGCTTTCAATAAAAACCTTATATACCCCCAGGGCATAACTTACAACCCTTACCCTGAGGGCCGTGGGGGGAGTGTCATCCTCAAATATATAATTTCCGAGCCTTTCAACTACTTTGATTTGGCCTTCCCAATGCCTTTCCAGGGCCAGTACATAATTTGCACTTTACTGAAAAAATAAAAATGTTTTCACTTTTATAACTTGAATAAATCAAATAATGTTAACATTGTGATTACTAAATATCAGTATATGTATATTAAACTGACAATGCACATTCATTTGTGTTTTTTTCAGTAAAGTGCAAATTATGTTCTGGCTTTGGGAAGACATGGGGTTTTGAGCCCTACTCATGTTAATTTCTGCTCGTTTTGAGTTTGAAAAAGTTTGCCAAGTTCATAAATGGTCGTAAATGGCCGAAAAACAACGACTTCGAAAAACATACACTCATAAATACGTGAGAATATAAGGATGTGAACAAGGATTATTGTCAACCTGTTAAGAAAATTAAATAAAAAAAAACAAGTTTTTTAAACTGAAAGTAAGGAGTGACATTAAAACTTAAAACGAACAGAAATTATTCCGTATATGAAAGGGGATGTCCCCTCCTCAACGCCTCGCTCTTTACGCTAAAGTTTGACTCTGTCTCACAACTTTATTTTTTAAAACAATAAGAAACTTTAGCGTAAAGAGCGAGGCGTTGAGGAGGGGACAGCCCCTTT
>JAQQPU010022423.1:0-13994 GCA_029168905.1 Artemia sp. Kazakhstan ARC1039
GTCCGTCAATGAAAAGAAATTTAGATTTAATGCTGATGCCATACCTAAGCCCCATGAGATATCCAGATTCTTACATCTTCAATATTGTCTCAAACAGAGGTCGCAAGTTTCCTATTTGTGGGTATTTTGACGAATTTAGGGCCCATAAAAAATTTCTACCTACTTGCTTGTTTGTGGTAAGGTAGAGTAGTAAAGATCAAATCATATTTTTACGTTTTTAAGCGCAAAAGAGCGAAAAGCAAGGCGTCTCTTGGTTAATGTGTTCAAATGGGTAAGAGCCGGAGCGTAACGTTGAACCGGGATAGCACTTACATCAAATGAGAAACCAACTTTGTATGTAGGCTAATATAGCAATGGTAATACAACATGTGTGCTATATTCAATGGTGAAACTTAGAGGTGCCCAATACTCCCCCCTATTTTTAAAGTAGATGCAGTCTACCTTCATTTAATTTCCACTTCCATTTATGTGCATATATCACGTTACAAAAAAAGAAAGAAAGTTAAAGTTACAGGGTTGCAATCCAAAACTGAAGCACCCCCTTCCGAAAAAAAATGTTGTAGCTTCTCTATATGACCTTTGTTTTCCCAATATCCTGGGTTTGCCTTTGGTCGCGTCAACAGACATTTAAGGGACTGATAAAACCTACCATCATGGATGTAATTACATCTTTACCATCAACTTGCATACACTTTTTAAAGATAAGGTTTTTTTCAGGTGAAAGCGAAATTAAAGGAGATTCGCTTCGTTGCGGATCTTGCCAGAAAGATTTCCCTTTAGCTGAAATTGTTGGATTTATTCAGCACAAAGCGTCCACTTGCAATAAAGAAAATGACTCATCAGAAGAGAAGACTCCACTGCAACCGATAAACTTATCTGGCACTGATGAAAGAAGAAATCATGAAAATGACACAAATATAAATGGTACATTACATTTTATTCCTAAATCGTATACTTTTAGCTAATTTATCCTGACGGAGACCTAAAAGCTCTTTCTTTATTGTCAAAGTTTGTTGTACCCTTAACTCTATTTATCAGTAGATAATTTTATTCAAATATATTTAATTATTTTATATCTTATACTCTTAGCTAAATTTTACGAATTTATCTAAGTTATGGGATTAATAATTCTTCGATAATGAAGATATCTAGCCAAAACATAAAACCAAAATCACAGTCTAATGTTTTTTTTAATATCAAATTCCCAACAAACCTAGGAGCTCCTCCTCAATTTCAAAATTCTATGGTACCCTTAACTCTATGAATTTGTAGCTCTGATCATCCATGGTATCATACACAGAAAAAAAATTATGTAAAAATAAAAAAAAAAAAAAAAAAAAAAATCACGCCGTTTGGACAACTACCGTCACCATATTTTTTCTTACAAATAAAATCGTGTTTTTGGAAATGCACTGGTATAAAGTGGTTGGAAACCTACCACTGTTCAAATGAATTCAAACTTGAAGTTATACAGAAATAATAAATTTTAAAGAAATCTGATTTTGCCAAAATTTACTGTCCCAATTGTTACTTCAGTGGCATAAAATATTTTCTTCTTTTTTGCAGTAAAAACTGGACAAAAATTCTTCACTATATATGTCTCAAACTATAATAAATTGAAGATAATGAGTTTTCCCTCGAGAGCGAGTAATGCTTGCATATTGAACATACTTTTTTTTAAGGGAAATTTCATTTTATCTTTAGAGTTCATATTAATGTTTATTGTGAGGATTTGTATCAATATAGACGTCCTGGGATACTTCAGAGGAAAGTTATTAACAGTGTATCATAGGAAAACGTGACATTTTGAATCTCAATTTAGCCCATTGCTAAAGGAGACACTCCGCGTACTTACTCTTGTTTTTCTCTACGTCTGATTTATTACAGTATTTTTATTACAGTTCTTTCTTAATTAGTTTTATTTGTTCTTCTCAGGCATTGATCCAAGAAGCAAAAATATTCACAAAATTTAACTCATTACCATGTGACCAGTAAACTTTAAACGCGTGGTCACCATGATGCTACAGTAGCCAACCATGAAGCAAAACAGTATTGTTATCTAAAGATGGTTCCACGCCGTAGACTATGATAAGCTGAATGTTCAATTTTTCATTTGTGGTTGAACACTGCGGTTTCCCCCTGCCACTGAAAATAGCCGCTCAATGTCCAGCAAAAGAAAAATTGTCTCATCATAGCTCTTTCATACATGAGAGATTTTCTTTATTAGCGGACATTCTTTAGGCTTCTTACTACATTTTCTGAAGCATCATGCAATGTGATCCAAATAGTTGCGCAACCTGATATAGAATCATCTACCAAGAGCTAAATAAAGACAATCAATTGTGAATCAAATATGTTTAATGTGTGCAATACCGGCCAAATTTTAAAATTTGCTACATCTCTTTAACCTACTGTCCATATTTTAACTTACTGGAATGCACACAAAGACGAATACTTTCTTTGAACAAAGATCTCCCATCTTTGGTTGTTTTTGTGCAAACGTCTTTCATCATTCTGCTCTGATCAGCGGTCTGAGAACAATGATGAGTAGATCATCAAAGTTCTCTCATCATTGTTCTATATGGCAAAACAGTGGCGGTCTTCACACTTTTTGCTAACATCAGTGAGCTGTAAGATCTTAGAACAAAGATGAGTTAAAAAACGATAATCTTTGCAGAAAGATGTAAGATCTTAGTGCTAAAAAAGGGCCTATTGCTTCAACTGCTTTGTTGTTTGAGACACGTTATCTAATAAATAAAACCAAAACTTGTTCAAGCACATGTCCCCATCAAAACGTGATGTGCAGGCTCTACTTCCCAACAAAACTTCTACTGGTATAAACAAAGATTGCATTCAAGTCCCAAAGCCCAGATAAAACACTGTTTGGTTGCATGCATTAAAAATATATTAGTGTTATTTTCAACTACTATTAAAGAAAACCTTCAGTTATAATAGATTGGGCGTGCAAATGAACATCCATAGGAACAGTAGAATTTTTCTAACAATGCAAAAGCCTGCAAAATTTGTTCTAGAGCGTGAGGGTTGCGAAAAAAGGGTTTTGCCAGAAAATTTTTGATTATTCCAGAATATTACAAAAATATTGCCATTTTATATATTTTTGACTCTCCAGTAGAGGAAGGCAAGTAAACACCCGGCCTGACCCAACCCTCTCTTATGGATACAGTGTGGCCAGCCAAATAAACTTGACAATAAATATAACTCTAGGATTTTATCTCAGAGGAGCAAACAGCGAAGAAGCAGGCGAATTATATGAAAATTATAGGAAACATTAAAACAGTTATGGCAGTTTGGGGGGAATTGCTCTAACATAACTGTACAAAACAAGATTGTTTCCCTACACCTTTTTACCCATCAGCTAGTTCGGTACTTGTTAATTAAACGAAACACACTCAAGAATTACAGAAAACCGGCTTTATAGCCACAATGACAAGTGACGGGTGATACAATGCGTTGGACTTTGAAAGTGAGCATGGCGGCATGGATCGATAACAATAATCGAGTTGTTACTGCAGCTAGTGACCATAATTTGGGTTATATATTTGCACATTAGGGGGGGGGGATAAAGTATTTGGACAGCGTGAAGTTAGAAAACAATCCTTACTTTATAATGTATGAAGAATAATTGTACTTAACACATTTTAGATGCAGACCCACTATACTTAAACTTAACCTAACCTAATACTTAAACCTAACTTAACCCAACCTAAGCGTGATTCTTGAGTATGTTTCGTTTAATTAACAAGTACCGCTAGTTCTCAAGATAAATCCACACCGACTATAATAAATAGTTATAGGTAGCCAACTGAACAAAATTACTAGTAATATTTGCAGATATAAATAACCAATATTGCTCCAGGCCACATTTATCACCGAAAAAGCTGCTTTAAGATGGCTATTGCTTTCCTTGAATATCTATTCAGTATAAAATCTATACCACACATTATAAACATATTTTATTAAGTTCTTTCAAATTTATTTATATAAACCCCCATTAAAATTAGAATAAAAACCCTTTAATAAATTTCAGGTTATGGCAACGTGCCACAATAACGCAATGATGTTTCCTCCATCAATTCATTCAATGACTTTATGTAACTATTATTTATGTCTGAAAATAAAACGTTATAAAAATAAATAAGTGAGTCGCACTTTGATTATATTTTCAATATATATTTGAAAATATATGAACCGACGGTGTCAATTGTGGGAACGGAACCTGATGACTGATTTTAGTAAATGGTAGATTGCTTGGTGGCAGTCAATTGATATTTGTTAAATTCATATATTTAAAAGGATAGAAATTCTTTCGTCAATTTGTTTGAAGTTTTTTTTTTTGCTCGTAGGTGTCACCTTTTGGGAGACTAGGGTGAAACAGCTACCAGGCATGTTTTTTAAAAAGGTTAAAATCTTCCTCCCCCCATGGGCGCCCATAAGCTGAATTCCATAAGCTGAATTAGGCATACCTCGTCTAATTGGCACTTTTAATGCTATATAATAGAAATGTCAGAACAAAAATATAAAAATAAGGCAGCATCATTCATCCAGCCCCCCCCCCCCTTATGGGCGCCCATGCCTCCCCCTAAATAGAGCTCCAAAGAGATAAAGAACTAAAACAAGTCTTCGAAGCACCGATAAAGGCGCATTTTCATAAACTGCATTGGGATTTAATCAAGTTCGAAACTTAGGTCCTCTATCCTACCTGGAAAATATTCAGGTAGGATAGAAAAATATCCGTTCATACCCGAGAATGTTTTCATTCAATAATTGGTAGTACAATTTAAAGTTGCCTAAATTTATAAAGCGCTTAGTCATGGAGGATAGCTACCACCAAGGAAAAAACATGACAAAATAGAATGCCAAACACGCAACCCGATCAAAGCCCTATTATAGCCAACTAGCTGGTCTAGTCTCATCTGTCATATGTTATATGACAAGGTCTCTGTGAACAGAGGGGTGTCACACGGGGAAGAAAACAACCTCAATCATGACCCTTGGCCGTCTGGGAAGATTCCTTTACCCCACCGAGGGATGTTTACGGCCATCTGTAGACGGGATGACCCTTGACTTTGAAAGATGCAACAGCTGCGTCAGTAGGCCAGGGATCAATCAATTCCTAGCTTAGTGATGAAAAGGACCCAGGTGAAAAGATATGTGACATCACAAGCTAGTTTAAGATATGAAGATCGTCTTAGAGGATAACGGTAAATCGAGAGCAGGAAATAGTCATATCCATTCTAGTCAAAATACATGTCAGGAAGTGGGCAAAGATAATAAACCAAATATGTGCGCATTTCTTCATTTAGTGTATATTTCATAGAGGTTTACTATAAGGCCGTATCCGGGGGGAGGGGTGGGTTGCGGGGTTTAAACCCCTCCCTCCGAAATTTTCTCCGACTCGTAAAAATGTAACAAAAATGCATATAAAATAAAATTGATGCGTTTCTTAATTTTTTTAAACTACCCCCCCCCCCCTTCTCCCCAAAAAATATACCCTCCCTCCTAAACCAAAATTCTGGATATACCCTTGGTTCACTATAAATTAATAAGTCTTCCTTGCGTTCTGTTGTTTTAAAAGTTAAAAGTATTGGCTCATTTGAAAACTGTTTATATTTAAACTTTACTCACAACAGAATAAAATTTTTGTGCACATTTTTCTACAACTTTTCATCCTTATATATTTACATACGCTATGCAAATAAGTTACAGATATTCTTGTAAAAACATTGGTTGCTATAGGTCTTCGTGCTTCCCTGAAAAAATGTCTTATACATACTAACACACATAACAGTCGGTTCTGAATTATGTAAAAAGAATCAAACCAATACGTATGCCCAACGAAACAGTATGGTATCTATCACCAAATCAATACGTCCGGTTGTAAAGTTTTCTGTTAAGTGAAGCTGTATATTATAGGACAAATAAACTTCAGCTTTGTAACAAAGTGTCCTTTTCTAGGCTTACCAACCTACACCTGTTCGACTTGTAAAAAGCACCTACCCTCTGCACACAGACTTGTCCAGCACATTCAAAATGATCATGGCATTTGTCTGTATATAGAAGACACAGAAGATAAAACTTCTGGACATGTAATAAAGAAAGAAGATGGCCAAGGTAGCATATCTGGAGCCTTTACACCTCAAGTTTCAGTTGGTTCAGAGGCAAATCAAACTTCTATAAGGAGTATTCCGCAAGTACCTTCCCAAGTGTCCTTCCCTTCGGTTATATGGGGCCATTCAGCTCCTCTATCGATTGGTCACTCTAATCCTTTCAATTTCCTGCGATTTCCTTTTGACAGAAACTTTTCAACTACTTTAAATCCACAAAATATTCGTGCACTTTCAGAAAACCCTCCTCCCTTTGACTTAAATCTAGCTATGACGAAAACTACCCCTATAAATGAAGCTATAATTGAAAGTGTAAGAACACCACTAAGCAGTTCATCATCTAACAATGAGAGGTTTGAAACTAAAAAAGAAGCAAATGATTTGGTAAAAGAAGAGGAATGTCGGATTGACGTGGATTCAAATTCAGATGATGAACATAACCTAGAAGATCGAAATGAAACAGCTGAAGATCTTAGTGTAAAAAACCCTTCTTCCCCATCGACCCCTGACAGCAGACCTGAACCAGCTTCAAACTCGATTACCGAGCTAATGGATCGCTTCGGAATCCCTGGCTTCAAACATTATACTGATTTTTTAAAACAGGTAAATCAGCAAGACAGAAAAGACTTCTCCAAAGAGCAAGAGCATAAGCACTTTTCCTCTTTCCCAGTGTTCCCTCATTTAAACCTTAACGCTGAACTCCTAAGGGGTTTAGAAGCAAATTCATATCCAGCTATGAAAAAACCAAAAACCGATGAACTAGACTATATTAGCCAAACTGCTTGGCTACAACGATCACAACCAAAGGATTTTTGCAATACTATGTCAAGGTTTCCCTTGGGAATAGACTTTATTGAGCGCAACAAGACAGATTATAAAAATATTAGCTTAGGACTTTTGAATAGTAACTCTTCTGCAACATTGCATAACGCTGTGAAACGTGAATCCCGTAGGAATGATACGTGCGAATACTGTGGTAAGATTTTCAAAAACTGTTCCAATTTAACTGTTCATCGAAGATCGCACACGGGTGAGAAACCGTATAAATGTGTGATGTGCTCTTACGCTTGTGCACAAAGTAGTAAGTTGACCCGACATATGAAAACCCACGGAAGAAGCGGTAAAGACGTTTTAAAGTGTAGATTTTGCGACATGCCATTTTCAGTGCCTTCAACATTGGAAAAACACATGAGAAAATGTGTTGTCCAGCAAAAACGGGCCGCTTTAGGCGAGCTTTCTCTATCCCAAAGCTTTGACGAATCAGACGATGATTCGACCTCAAAAGACGCTTTAAATTGACCAAAGATGTTGTGAATAGCGTTCCAGTGACGTTAATTGAAAGCTTTAACTATATTTGATAATTTGCGTTCATAATTTGATTTGTAAATTTTTACCGTTGTTTTCTGCGTGATGATTGCTTCCTTTTTTATTCTACCTCATTCTAGCGCTCGGAATCTTTGCTACGACTGTTTCAAGCATATATGCAGTTCTATGCTGTGATAAATTGTTTTATTCATCTTTAAAATAAAGAAAATTTTAAGTACTTTTACTTATCAATTGGAGTAGCTTCAGAAGCTGGTATTTGGAACAATAAAAACACCCCTTTCTTCTTTTAGAATGTATACCAAGGAAAAGTTGTTGCGCAAAATTGTCAATAGATGTTTGCTCTTCAAAGGCAAGAATTGTGAGCTCATTTAAAAACCAATATTTTATATCACCTCCCCCCACAAAGAATTTCATGAATTTTTGCTGGGGGAAGTGGGATGCAATTCTGTAGACGTTTTTATTAGTGAAATGATTCAGAAAGGTTTTTGCCTAGAAAATTGTCATAAAATTATACCTTTGTGATGATTTTTCGACATGCTGCTGTACATGTTGTATATTTCTAGTTTTCCAGCGGAGACAGTTACCCTTCCCCCTTCCTTGCGGTAGTCTCCTTAACCATTAGGAAAAAAACGGGTACAAATGAAATTGAAAATAAATAAAGATACCGATTGTAGGCAATTTTAAAAAGGGCACTTATCCTCCTCCTTCCATTAAAATCCCGAATTGGCCTTTACAGAAAAAAAAAACGAACAAGAAAAAAAGAGAATAGTAGGTGAATTTCGTTACTTTTTTGTTTCACTTCAATTGCGTATTTTAAACAAGAGGATTGGATCAGGCAAATGCATAAATATTTGTATTGGGTGTGGAGACCAATATTCCAGGCGACAAAAAAAAACACCAAAACAGGTGAATTATATGGGGAGTTAGAAATTATATAAAAAAGTAGTAAAATTCATGAGCGTTTGAAGACTGTAGACCAAAGACACTTGTTATGTTCGTGCCCAGATTCGGATGATGAGCTTGCTGATTCTTTTTTTTTTTGCTAAATTCTTTCATAAGAAGTACTAGCCCCCTCGATTTTGGGAAACCTAGGCATCCCTAACTGCCAAAAAAAGCGAATAATATTTGAAGTATATTTTCCTGGTTCCCCATTATGAAGTTTTTCTTTCTGATCGTGGTCAATTTCAATTGATTAATAACAATGGGTATTTAATGTGTTTGATATTTAGCAAGCACATTTACCAACTGCCACTTAGCCAAAGTAAGACATTATCCAAGCACAGAAATTATTTGTGCTTGTCAAGACCATTTACCACATTTATTAACTGCCACTTAGCCAAAGTACGACATTATCACAGGGAGCACCCGAACAAACATGTTTCACAAAAACTAAAAAATACGACTATGAATGAAGGGATTGAAAAGAAAGATACTTTAATCAGCTGTTGCCTACGGTACGCTTTATTTGAAATGAACAGTGACTAAGACTATTTAAGGCTGTGCTAAATGGAATATTGAAGGCCTTGACTCAGGCATAAATCTTTCCAAATTCTACCAAAATGGCGTATAAATTGTCATCTTTCTGCCCCTTTTTGGAAGTAAATCATTAGACTTATTTCTGATCCGATCAATCGCTTCCCCTTTTCCTTTTCTTGTTATTTTGTATTGTTATTATTTTATTAATTTCGCATGCACAAAAGTACAATCCATGATAGCACATTATATTGATGCTCTGCTTGGCAATGTAGGGCTGGAGTTTGATTCCGCTGCCGCAGGGTTGGGCGACACGCTTGCTTCCTTTCCCTGTAAAAAAAGACCCAATAACTGAAATGTCAATTTAACGTCGCACCCTAAGAATTTCTTTATTCTTATCGTTTGTGAATGGCCTATAGGCATTATCTACAAAATGTGAAGTTAGTGCGTTTTGCAGGAGCGACACTTTGGTTTCGTCCTCTTTTTTATGTTGGTCTGCCGATTTGAGCTTATTACTAGAAAGCGGTAAGCGTCCGACCTACGCGGTTTTTGCGGGAAGGATCTCAAGACGGATTGATGAAAATGATATTCTATTTTGGAGAGATGCGCATAAATCTTACTTGGGGCCAGAAACGATGGTTTTTGCTAGTAATTGAGGCAGAGCCTAATTCGCTGTTACGTCTCTGTCATCTCTGCAATGAGGGGTTGCCATCTTTTTTATAGTTATTGTACCTATTATTAAGTCCCCATGCATTTGAGGGTACGAAAAGTTCGGTTTTATGTCCGCTACGTAGAGGGGCGTTCAAGCAAGAATAGATTGTCGGAACCAAGTCGTCTTCTTGGTTAAGGGGACAGAAACACCATGTTAAAAATTTTGGGGAACTGACAACTTTAGTGTTGCGGTAAAAATTAGAAAAACATATGGTTTAAATTTTAAGACTAGGGAGAGACTTTTAAGTAACAATTATTTTTTTGGACTTTTAACTGTCAAAGCATAAGAGTCACATAAGAATATTATTATCAAAGATGTTATTAGGTTGCAAAATATATTTTTGTTAAAAAATAATAAATAAAAGATCGGAAAAGTTTTAAGTATTTAGTACACTTTGGTACAATTAATAAAATTATACTTTGGTCATCTTTGTGATGAGAAGCTGGCATCTTTTGCAAGATTGCTTACCTATTATTTGCTTCTGATGAAGTTGAGGGTACGAAAAAATTTGTTTTATGTCCGCTACCTAGAGGGAAGTACAAGTAAGAGATTGTTAGTAGAGCACGGTCATATTCTTGGTTAAGAAGTTAGAAACTTCTGCCAATTAGTCCCTTTTATTGGATCAAAAGAAATAGAAGACAGAATTAAGTGATGGAGTTAATTAAGAATCGTTTTCTAGACAAAGGCGGATCTAAAGCTAAGTCTTGGGGGGGGGGATACGATCAGGGCGCCAGTAATTGACAAGTTTATTTATAAAAAGAAAAGAAAAAAACTGAATGAGGGCGCCGGGAAAATGTTGGGGGGCCCCCTGGATCCACCCTTGTTGTTAGACTGTCGTCTACAGGGAGTAGGGATTATGTAATTTTACTGACTGATGTACTCTTCTTTATTGTTGCCGCGTGTAGGCTATCTATTGTAGTATGATTAGGAAAAGCCACGGATAGCATTATAGTAGCAACTAGGTTCCATAGAATTATATTGCAAGTTTTGAGCTCCTTCATGAGATATACCATTTAAAACTCATCGAGGGGCTAACAACCTCAGTTTTAATATACATATTGAAAGAAAGATTTCGGGTTAAAAGTTGAGGCCATTTACAAACTTGAAAGTAAAAATCCAGTGTTGGACCATGGTCATCTTTCTCAATGAGGCGCTTATAACTTTTCCTAGTTGGTGTACCTATTGCTGTAGTTGGGTAACTGATTCCTGATATGCATTTTAGGTTAAGACAAATAATTATTAGTGGATTAGTTTTGCAGATGTATTTGAGGATAAGAAAATTTGCCTCCATACGGTTGCGCAGCGATCATATTAAAAAAATACATCAAAATGACAAACTGAGAGTTTTGCAATCATTATAGTAAAGATGGGCTGTAGCAGTATCATTCGAAAAATTAGGGATATAATGATTAACAGCACTAATTAGCTCCTTAGTATGGCATTATAATTTTTAATCCGTAACGATGCCAACGAATAAAAGGACAAGGTTCAACTGGTCACAAAGCAATATATTATTTTTAATTCCTTTCTCGGATCCCTAGCCAAAGTGTTGCTGCTGCAACACCTCACGTTGCCTAAGCAATGTAAATCTAGTTTTTCCTATGGTGTCAATGAATATTCAGATGATTACGGGATCAATTAGATATTGAATTATTCATAAAAATGTAAACCTTAAGGAACAAAGAAAGCCTTTTTACATGGTGTACACAGTTGACCAGCAACAGGAAAGTAGCAGAAAAAAGAGCAAATAAATAAGCCACCGTACCTTATGACTCAGTCTTGAGGACATAACTTTTATACTTCTTAGATTGTCGGTACAATGACTAGAAAAGTATATATATAAAAAATATATAAAAAAATATTATAAAAAATAATTATAAAAAAAATAAATAAATATAGCTTGAAAGTTAATTTACTTTAGAATCATCTTCAGAAATTGTGGCGTTTATGATTTTGAATTTAACTCTACTCTCAATGTTTGACTTTTATCGCAGAATTTCAAGTTATACTTGGAGGTTCATTAGAACAAACCAGTCTATGTACAGGGCCGCAACCAATTTTTTTTTTTTTTGGAGGGTGAGGGGTCACAAAAAACTAAAAAATATCAAATATTTATTTATATACATTTTTCTTACGTTTTTACGAGTCTGACAATAATTTTGGAGTGGAGTTCAAGCCCCTCCCCCTCCCCCTGGATACACCTCTGTTTATGGACATGATTAAACACTTTCATCAGAATTTTCCCCTTCTCCTTTTCGGCCAAGCAAAGTTGATGTGGTTCTGCTACCTCTTAGACTTCAATCAGATGCTTTATATTTTAACCACTTGAAAAATACGCATGCTCCGTCTGTCGACTTTCAGTGACAGTAGGCATTAAAAACTTATTTATGGACGCCATAGTTAAAAAAAAAAGCACTTTTTTCTACAGTTTGGGATTCCAGGGGTTTTGTAGTATCTAAAGCATTGTTTCTTACCCTTTTTACTTTTGCAACGCAATGCACGTATTTATCTTTCGTACTTCACGCGGTTTCATCCTAGTGCCTTGTGGCTCTTACTCGTTGAATCTTTATAAACTTTCGGTGAAACCTTTTTGGGTATTGGGAACACCGGTCGAGAAACTCTGGCATTGTTCTCACTAAATCTGATGAAAATCTTCACGCTAATCAAGTGATAGTGTTGGATTCAGCGAGGAAAGAATTCTCTATTTATTACGCCAATTGTTATTAAGGTTCAGAATTCAACTTTAAACAGACATCAACATTTTTCTGTAATCAAGGCCGTATCTCGGGAGGGTAGTTTGAACACCCCTCTTCCCCGAAACGTTTTCTGACTCATGAAAAAGTATCAAAATATATATAAATAGATTTTTGCAGGGCCGTATCCAGGGGGGAGGGTTACCCGGTTTGAGCCCCCTCCCAGAAATTATTGTCTGACTCGTATAAACGTAAAAAAATGTATATAAACAAATTTTGCATGCGTTTTTGAGTTTTTTTTGTGTGGTATTTTTGAGTTTTTCTTTGTGTGGTAAAAAGCTAGTGGTATTTTCACAACTCCGTGTGAGAATCAGGTTGCAATTACAAATTTCGTAACTTGGTGAAGACCAACCGATATGGCAGCGAGATGATACGATTTTTTAAGTACACAACTTTGACTGTTTCATTAATTTAAATATTTGATTTTAGAAATGAGTAAGATTCCTCGTGTACCATAATAATGATCAAATCGTAAAAGGATTGTTTTTTAGTCAAACTGTTTATGTTGCCGTTCATAGATGTCAACGATTTTCAGATTAAGCTCCATTTTAGGGAAAGCCTTTCAATGTTTCTAAGATACGAATTATTCTGTTTGTAATTCTGTATTATTTCTAAGTGAGGAGTTAATTCCTATTTAGGTATAATGTTCTATTCAATCCGTGGATGCCCATCAAAACCCAAGAAGCTGTAGCTTTCATCAGTGAGTGTTTTATAAAGTCATTTACTGCAGACATTTAAGATGCTTCTTATTTGATTAGTAATTTTGGTTTGTTTTTGTTGAGTATAGTAGGATCGCTGACACCTTTGAAATTTGTAAGATGTGAAACATAAAATACTAAAACTTGACATCTGCTTTTTACGCTAGGCGGTGCAATATTTATGCTGACCTATGTGTCATAAGAAAAGGCATAAAATAAGGGCGAAGACTTGAATGAAATTGGTTTGGGAAGTGATTGTTGGCCTTGAAAAGACCCTCGCAAGCGACTGCAAGATAAAAATAGAAGATGAGCGTTTTCTTCTCACGCCAGCAAACAATTGATTCAAAGTACAACTTCACCTTTAATGGTATTTCACTAAACTAATAATTAGAGTGTGAGTTAGTGCGTTGAATATAATTAACCGCTCCCATCCATGGTAATTACCAATATTAATCAAACATAAGGGCAGTCACTTAGAACCTCCTCTGATCATATCATTGCGTGTCCGAACTGAGTCCGAAACTCCACTAAATTATCCAGCCAATATCTAATAAGACACTGAATTGGTGTGTGGGTGTGCTAAGGTCAAGGGTCCAATATTTTCTTGGTCATTCCGGTCATGGCCAATTCGTTTATGTGGCAGGTACAAATGAGATATGAATTGCCGCTTTGAAATACAAAATTCTTTCATGGGTGGGCATCGAAAACTATGTTTGTTCATGTTTTCATCTCTAATGTAAGCAAGAAACCCAGAGCATCAGTTTTCGATACCTTTTTTTTAGGAGACCAGTGACTCTGGGAGAACTATCCAATAAAAAGGCTTTGGATTAACGCATTCCCTGGCATACCAATAGATGGGGTTATAACTCCTATAGGGGTTATACGCTAGATGGGGTAATTCTCCTAT
>JAQQPU010022424.1:0-13993 GCA_029168905.1 Artemia sp. Kazakhstan ARC1039
GGGGGGGGGGGGTGTCATCCTTAAGGACCTAATTTCCAAAACTTTCAACCACGTTGAAGAAAATGGCTATCTAAAAATTTTGATTGGATGTGTTTGGAGAAAAGGCGGGCGTGAGAGGGGTGTTAGTTACCCTCAAATCATTTTCGACTATTAAAACGGGCACTAGCCCTTTGAATTTCCAATCAAAAAAGCCCTTTTTCAAGTTTGTACGACAAAGATTTTAATAAAAACTCTTAAGCCCTCAGGGCTTAACTTATAACCTTTGCCCTGAAGACTGCGGGGGGAGTGTCCTGCGCAAAGATGTAATTTCACGAACTTTCAACTGCGTTGAAAAAAATGGTTATGTTAAGATTTTGATTGGATGTGTTTGGGGAAATTGTGAGCGTGGAAGGGGTGTTAGTTGCCTTCCAATCACTTTCGACTATTAAAAAGGGCACTACCCATTTCAGTTTCCAATCAATGAGCCCTTTTTGAAGTTTCTACGACAGCGCTTAAGTTATGCACCAAGGGCATAACTTACAATCCTTGCCCTGAGGACTATGGGGGGGAGGGTGGCATCCTGAAAGACCTAATATCGAGAACTTTCAACTACGTTGAACAAAATGGCTATCTCAAAATTTTAATTGGATGTGTTTTGGGAAAAGGTGGGCGTGAAAGGGGGGTTAGTTGCCCTCCAGTCACTTTCGACTATTAACAAGGGCACTAGCCCTTTGAATTTCCAATCAAATGAGCCCTTTTTGAAGTTTCTACGGCAACGTTTTCAATAAAAAACGTTTTATGCCCCCAGGGCATAACTTACAACCCTTGCCCTGAGGGCTGCGGGGAGTGTCTTCCTTCAAAACATAATTTCTATCTGGAAATCAACTACGTTGAACAAAATGGTCACCTCAAAATTTTTATTGGATGTATTTGGGGAAATGCTGGGCGTGGAAGGGGTGTTAGTTGCCTTCCAATCACTTTTGACTATCAAAAAGGGCTCAAGCCACTGAAATTTCCAATCGAATGAGCCCTTTTTGAAGTTTCTACGACAACTTCTTCGATAGGAAGTGCCCTGGTCTAAAGGAAAAAATAATAAATAATGTATTGTGCCAACATCTTTCTTTACTTAGGCAGCGCGATTGCGCTGCCTATGATAACAAGACACGATCCTCAGCATGGCACCATACCCCAGATAAGCAATATTTTAAAAGATGCTTGTATTATCTTTTCTTTTATTCACTATGCACTGTAGTTTTTCTTTGCTAGGTGTCAGCTATATCCGTTAAAACTTATATAGTCCCCATTTATAATGAGCTATATCGACCCATTATGTATGTCTTATGTTATCTTGTCGATAGATAAACGTGTATAAATATTCCATTCACTTACTACTTTCTATATGGTTACTATCTACGACTATGACGTCATTCACCAAGATCAAAATCAGCCATAAAAATGCAGTTTTTAGAGGAAAAATTAATTCTTTTTAAAATAAAGAAAAAAATTACAAATGGCACTAGATCTAATAATTTACTTCAAAATGAGCCATTGAACAACTCTCTGCGATGTTCCAGTGCCAAGCTATGTGTGGAAAAGAATAAAGAAAAAAAAGATGCCCTTAAGCAGACTCCTGTAGTAGCTACCACTTTTCTTGATTTTCAAGCCAATATAATTCCCTTGTTGTTCAAGCCAAGGGAAAGTAAGTTTTTTATACAGGGGTTTCGAACATGGCGGTTCTAATTGTGTATTTTTTGTTTTGATCTGGGTCTTTTTTTAGGAGCTATGGGTTATTATGTTTTTAACATTGGACCTGATCGTCTCTTACTAGGTTGCTAGCTACCGCTGCAACCCGGATTACTATTGAAACGAGTCGCTCTTACTATAGAGTTCGTTACCACGAACTGTCTTATTACTTCAAAAATCGAATATCTTTCAAAAGACTGCAGTATGAAAAGACATCAAAAATGCAGTTTTTTTGTAACGTCCATTTTTTAAATATTTTGTTTTCTTAATAAAATAAAGACACTAGAACTTTTAATTTCCGTTTTAATGAGCCCTCTTGCGACATTATAGGACCACTGGGTCGATACAATCAACCCTGGTAAAAAAAAACAAATAAACACGCATCCCTGATCTTTCTTCTGGAAAAAAAAATTCCAGATTTTTTAAGATAGGAGCTTGAAACCTCTACAGTGAACGAACCTTAAACAATCAAGTAGCTAACTAACTCCGATGTACGCAATTGTTTGTTATTCCAATGATCGTTTTTTAATGTATTAAAATAAAAATTTAATTTCTTTTCTATGGAAATATAGCACTAGTGATGTACACTTCAGAAGTTTAGCCAACAAAGTTTTGGTTTCAGGAGACAATTATAACCTTCAAGTGAGAGCTAAAATACAACTTTTGTTGATTAAATCGAACAAAAAACGAAACGAATTAAAAAATTTCAGGTATATTACTGGCCTCCCCCAGGCTACTCAGGGTGTCCCCAGGTAGTTATGGGGGAACATCCTACAGATATTTAGGGTACCTACATAGGAGGCACGGACCAAGGTGGACCTTTTTCTTGGGGATCCATACAAAAACTGGGGCACTCTCAACCGGGGTCATAAATACAGGCGGAGGAGGAAGAAGGCCCCTCAAATTTACACTCAATAGGGCCCACCGATGTGTCCACAAGTCCAATGAGTTACAAACCTTCTCCCAGTAATGGGCTAAATTGCATGGTGATGCAGTACACCATCGCGGGAAGATCTTCTATAGGAGGACAACTGCGGCAGGGCGTAAGATCCAGATTTATGGACAGCGGCCTCTGCAAAGGGCTGCCTCGACCATTTTGGGGTACCTGCAAGACTGGGGACCTTTCGATCAACTTTATTCCCGCTTGAGGAGTGGTGCCCGTCGATGAAACTATAGCCTAGTAAACGACACAGCACTCGCATGGGATCCTGATTAATGGACAATTCTTCTGGGCTTGGTATGTTTTTAGGGGCGTCTTCGGACTGAAAAACCTCTTCCTAGCTAATTTATCTACTATGGGCTGCCTCCCCGTAGTGGCATAATATTCGTAGTCGTGAATGTATAATGAGTCAGAAGTAATATGCTTGAAATTGTCTGTGAAGGATTTCGACTCTTGTTGACAGAAGAGCATCGCCAAGTTCTGAAAACCATGTTGTAAACAAGATGGAGCCAGGATTGCACAAAGCCTCCATTCATTGAGGTCCCAGAGACTTCTTGCTGTTAGATTCTAAGCCGGCTTCAACACTTCGGTATAGACTTGAGAAGATATGTGATCCCCGTCTTGCCCTGGTTTTCGGGGCCATTGTTTTCCTGGGGCTAAAATGATTTCAATGATTTAAAGAACATAAAAATTGGAACTTGGAATATTACGACGTTAAAAAATGACGATCGTATCGACATTTTGACTGAAGAATTCAGTGATTCGAACTGGATTTACTACGAGTTTCAGAAACTCATATCCCAGGGGTTGGAACCATGAAATTAGGTTTAATAGAATTTGCTTACTCGGGCACGAAGGATGGGGTACATAGACAGGGAGTAGGGCTCATGATGAATAAGGAAGCTGCTAAGTCTTGTTTAGGATGGGAAGCTATTAATGATAGAATACTAATTGTTCATTTTATGACTAAAAAGTTCAGGGTGTCAGTTATAGTAGTATAAGCCCCTGTAGAACCGACTGATGGAGATACCAGTTACTCAGATGTATGTTACTTGCAGTTACAGGAATAAATAGACAGGGTCCCAAGTAGTGAAAGTGTACGCAATATCAAAGGGACAAGGAAACCTACGCCTGAGGCACGAATATACAGTGTAGTTTGACGAGCACATTGTTTAAAGCGATCAAACACGTTTTGGAACTAGGGGCGAGATTGTGTAATGCAACCAGACTGATTTCTGAGGCAACACCCATTTTTTAGGGCCAATCAGAGAGAGCGGAGGACACTCCATATACAATAACTTGATTAGTAATTGGATTCAAATAAAAGGAGTGATTTTCATTGTAGTTCATACTAGTAAGAGAATTGAATTCAGAGAATAGTTTATTTGAGACGATATTAGTAGAGAAAATGAGCAGTACATTTACACTTTTGTAGGTTGATGGTGGAGCAGGTAGCAGCAGCAATGATACAAGGGTACCAAACGTGGCCGTGGAAATAACACGAGGATGTAGACTAAGCCTTGAATGCAACGATATGTACGCAAGATACGTGATATCATTGAGCAAATTTAAATTGGAGGAGCAATTATGCTTTGCCGCGAAACTGAACATTTTTTATATAAATAGACTTCAGTCAGCATTAGATGCACTAGTGAAATATATTGATGAAAGCAAATTGAATCAGTGATTATTATTGTTGTAATTACAGTCAATAAAATTGTTTCTAAATCGAAGATATTTTTGTTTCTATAGTAGGCTAACGTATATTTTCTTTAGAGTAGAAAAAAGAATTCTGGTTAGTCTGAAGTTGGTTGTGAGAGTGTTACGACTCTAAAAAATGGATAGATTTGGGGAAGAACGAATCATGGAGAATCTTGTGTTTATGGAAAAACTTTTAATTCTAGATGATGATTTTCTAGAGTAATCTATTCAAAGGAAGATATATTCTCAGGGAATACTTGTCGATATAATGAAAACTGATTCTCCATCATTAGACTATTGCATGAAGCTTTTACGTCGTGGACCATCGACATTTACACAATTTATTGATACATTAATCACGACACAGCAAAATGATATTGTGGATATGCTTTTAAACACTAGCTTAGAAATTTAGGACTTTTTTCATGAGAAAGATGGTGTTCAAGGATTACTTACTCCTCTCTTTCTCTATCCCACTCAATTTGTTTATAGTAGCTTAGTTTCATTCTGGCGGTGAGAGTGTCAACACATGAAAAAATGTTCCATACATGTCCACTATGCATGTACACACTGGGCAGCTGGTCATCATGTGAGAACTATACAATAATTGATGATTATGATGAAAAGTGTAGATTATGCAACCCATGTAAATTGCATAGAGGATATGCTGTACAAATTAAAGTTTGTGATTCCTGTCTTGAAGTGGTGCGTGATTCTCATCCTAGAGGGCACCTATGCTCGAATTGCCACTATGATAAATGTAATCAGTGGGAGAATACATATCCTGGTATGATTGGAAAGAGTCCTAAGCTTGATTTTAGTTTATTGCTAAGAGATTGGTATCGTCGTGGCCTTAGATTATTCTGAAAGGAGGAGCCAGGTCAGTGATTCAACTGTTGGAGTAACAAAAGAATTTGGTGTCTACGTCATCGTTGTGAGAACAATGACTACTATGATTATAAGCCCACTGATTTTTATTTGGCTGTGATGGAATGTGATTCGCCACTTGAGGACACTGTTTCTGACATTGCTTCAAATAAGCAAATTGAAACATGTGAATTCTACAAAATGAATGAGAATAGTATAATTGACTATACAAAGAGATATGACAAGAGTGAAGTTACACTCTACTGTAGAAAATGTGACCCTGACATTGCAGCACATCAGGATCAGAATACCGTGAATTCAGATAATCTACCTACATTAGTTGTTCTCGACAAGTACCTATACGTAGTAGAAAATGAAATCTAAAGAGTTGAAACGTCGTTTTTATCATGTATATATATTATTTTTATTAATAAACAATTTCACATACATTTTTAGAACATTTTATTCGTAGGGCACTAAAATCAATATTAAACACGATTGTAAGTATATTTTCCACTAGAAAGTCGTTCAATCGAGTAAAGTCAATGTAAATGTTGAGAAATTGCTTGTAGGTATAGCCACGACATCTGAACATGAAAAAGAGTAGCGCATGAAAGCCACATGTCTTAGTCGTTAAATTCTGTACTCTTCGTTGATTTTGAATAATAGTTTTCCTACTGCTCTCAATAAAGTTGCTGATGTGTGGAGTGTAGAATTTATATGATAGGCCAAGAGGATCAAAAAATTCAATGTTCTTCGCTGTTTGAAAGATGCATAACCAATGGCCTGTCTTCAAAGTCGATGGACTGCTATTAACAATGATTAGGGTATTGTTAACACCTGGAATTTTTTCAATGAAGTTCATTGGTATGCAATAGGACTTGTACTGGGACATTTATGGACCCATATTAAATATGCTGATTATTTGGTTTGTGTTCATGGTGCTAGGTCTAGTAGAACACTGCCGTCGGGTGTGATTTCCCAATAGGTTTCAAATTGACTCAATGATATTAGCGTGATACTCTCAGTCAAAGCATCGGCAAATGTAGACTCTAAGCGTACATTCCCTGTTCGTACTATGCTCATATCCTGGGTCCCCGACATGTCCAAAACAATTACACCATGATTATTTGAAAACATTGAATCGGTTATTCCATATTCAAATAGTTGGGAGTCATGATCTAGGGATTGCATGGTCAACTCATACAGAGTTCTATAGGATTTTTTGTCAAATGATAGAGTGTACAGTGGAATACCATTCACTTTGCACACAAGGCTAGATAAACCGAAACAATTAAAATCATGGGGGGATGCAAGCCAGGATGCAACGGCACTCCTACTCTTCACAAAGGCCAAAGCGAGTTTTGATGGGATTTCTCCATTGATAAATGATGAATCGGTATAACTACAAGACCCGGTGGCAATGTGACGTTGGTTGGTGATCGAATGGGGGACAAGAAGTTTAATGTTGTTGCCATTGGCTCTTAGCTTTTCCACTGCCAATGCTACACAGCTCATAACCTTTTGTTTTTGGACATGAAGAATTGCCGATGTGATAACGACATTTGCATCGATGCTTCAGGAAGTGTTTTTCCCAAAATGAAATTCGATGGGGCTAGTTGAAACTTTATGTCAATCTTGATATTGGGGCGGGGTAACCATTGGGATATATTGAATATCTCATGATTTAATTTTCCAACTAAATAATACTCCTGGGTCACTGCAGTAATCAACTCACCGTCAGTATCAACACCTGATCGATATTCATAGCCCAATGACTGTCCTCTCGACTCCTTATATGCCTTTGGTGTCATCATCATAAATTGTATGTAGCTTGCATAGTTGGATAAATTATTGCTAGTGCTCACCAATGTTCCATTAATATATACATTAATTTGTTTGAACAGGTTGTGTAGAATACAGTTTTCATAGGATAGACCATCGACAGCAGTTGGAATTGTATTATCTGACTTTTTCTTCACCGCAACATTTAAATCAATAAATGTTGATGACAAATCAAGGAAATAGTCTTCATTGGAAAATATGTGAAAGTAAATATTTTCCGAGAAGGGTTGCTGTTGGTGAAATTGTTCATAGTAGCCATACTTGACACTGACATCAACATTTTCAGCATTGAACAGATTCAATGTGGAACTGATTGATGGACGTGATTCCTTGTGGGGGAGATAAGTCATCTTAAGAGAAAAAATTCTTCTTTGATCTAACAATATTTTTCTTTTTCTTTTTCTTATTGGTCTTCTTCGTTTTATTCTTGAAAGTCCTTGTTGATGTCCTTCGCTTCCCGCCTTTTTAGAGACTGATGAGTGAATGACGCGCACGCATCCTTTTCAACCCCTTCCCATTTTCTGAGATTTTAATTGCTCACCAACGGCTCTTGCTGAAGATCTAATATTTTTCTTAACACTTTCGTTGAAATGTGTACCCGACCCCCAGTCCTGTAGTGTTGAGGCAGCAAAATTTGATGCGGTAGGTGTAAGATATTTTCTGGTAAGGGGTAGTACAGAACGAAATAACCTAGCAAACCAGCTACCAAGACCATAGCCAGATGTTGTAGTACGCCCCTTGTAGTAGTCCAATCCATGACCTATTTCTCGTGGACTCAGATCACCAACAAAGCAATTGATATCAGGACAGACAAATGGAATTCTTATATTGTTCATTTTAGGTAGTGGTGTCGCGGACGATGGGTCGAAAATGACATTTAATCAATGCTAAACCTTTTGTTATTGCTAGAGGATCACCCAATTGACTTCTTAGTGTTAACTGACAGAGTTCCAAATACGAAGTGTTTACAGGAACATACTTGAGATGCTTTATATTATAGTGATGAACAAGTTCTTTGTTTTTTTTTTCGTTCAAGAACACATAGGAGGGGGACATTTGAATTACCAACTCTCGATGTTTCCACAAAGGATGCACACAGAAATATACAAGAGTCTGAGGCGAAACCGGGTGGATAATCAACAAAAATAACCTGATCCATCCCGCTAAAAGTGCCTGCGTTTTTCCCATTGATCATATTCTGTTTATAGCCAAGAACGACTCTCAGATTATCATTGAGATGAATCATTTTAGTGTCAACAGGTGAGGTAATGTAAATCCTATTGTGTTCCATTGAATAATTAAAATGGAATGTACCTTTCCTACGATATGAGATTTTCTATTCATTGCACGACACAAATCCATCATAGTACCATATTCTTTATATCTCAATGTAACATCTGGATATTCACTAGATTTAAATGCTTCAACCCATTCATACTCGACAAAGAGCGACCAGTCGAATGGTATAACTTTTATATTATACACACGATCTTTTCTCAGGATGTCGTAGGTATTTTTGAGAATACAGTCGACAAGAGCCACTTCATACTTTCCGTCATCGAATTTAACGGCGGGGGAAAGTTTCGTCCAAAAATAACTTGTTTTACTCAAGTCATTGTAGAGAGGATCGGAAACGTTGAACATAAATTTTAAATAGAAACCATTGGGCATTGTTAATATCTTCAACACCGATCCAAGAATCAAAAACAGAGTTGTATCCTAGCCACCGAACAAGTAACTGTTTCTTACCCCTGCGAGTACGAGTCTATTATTTTTAACTTTTTGTAGTTCATAGTCATAAAAGCCGCCGAGAATCTCTTCATCTTTGGTATCGCGCAGACGATAAGTTATGGGTTTAGTTTTTAGGATTTTTGCCACTTTATTAAGTTCTGTGGACCACAAGTAATTGCCCTTTTCAAAAACATTAGTTGTTCTATTAATTCGAACAGTATCACCAACATTGAATTTTTTCTTGACAATAGTTTCATTGGAATATTGCTTAAGACAAGTGTCAATTGTATCATGATCAGAATGATGAACTTCCGTTGGGGTTGAGTAGGACAATGAT
This sequence comes from Artemia sp. Kazakhstan ARC1039, assembly GCA_029168905.1. Lineage (NCBI taxonomy): Eukaryota > Metazoa > Arthropoda > Branchiopoda > Anostraca > Artemiidae > Artemia > Artemia sp. Kazakhstan ARC1039. Next base: position 9,144 of record JAQQPU010022424.1, read on the forward strand.
CGATGAGTTCGTTGATTATAAATCAACATGATTTTATCTAAATCGTGAATAAAAGCTGGTGTATTTTTCAATGTACAATATCTTGAAATTAAAAGTCGAATAGCTCTTATCAATCGTTCGGCCAATGCAGCCTTTATAGGACTTTGACTATGATAGAGCAGTGTACAATATTTCATTAGTACTTTTGCAACATGGGGATTGACAAATTCACTACCGCGATCCGTTTGAATTTTCTTATACGAATCATTTTCGAGAATACTTCCAATAGCCTGAGCAACTTCGACACCTCTCTTTGACCGCAATAGAATCGCATATGCATTACGAGTATAAACACTGATTGCAAGTAGAATGTGCTTGTACGGTGTATTGTGACGTCTTTGAATCTCATCTAGAGTTAAGAGATCTGCTTGCATTATATGCAGGGGGGGAAAAGGCTTTAGTTTTTCGATAATGATTAGCACAAAGCCTATGATTTATATGCAGAGTGTAACTTGTTTCATTTTTTAGATAGTCTTGTATATTTTTAGTGTTAACACCAGTGACTTTGGACAGAGTGGAGGGGGAACTTAAACTTCCCGCTTCACCAATATTTTCATAAACACGTTTCAAAACTTCAACCATTTTGAACGTAAACACGCAGTGTAACGTCCGCTACCCTTTTGTATACTAGTGGTTGGCGGTGGTGGTGGTGATGTTGACTTGTTTCGCTTTTGTCTAGCTATCAGTGGTGTGCTCCTCCTCATTGTCAAATTATTGTTCCCACTAGGTGTGCTAGTATTTTCCAAGATTGATTCAAAATCTTCTTCTTCTTCTTCAAGTTCATATTTTGATGGTGTTAACAATGGTGCATGTTCATTTATTTTTTTTTAGAATTTGCCTATTGCTAATAAGGCTTTTGGGGAAGTTTAATGTATTTAGAAAGTTGTATAGATGATCGTCAAATGATAAAAGTCCTTTACGATTTGTAACCATATCATGGATTAAATCAAGTAGATTATAGCTCTTGCCCTGAATTATAATCCCTTTCCCATTGCTTTTAACTTGAATATGATCTTGACCACTTTCCATGAGTTATGTTATGAGTCGTTTACTTTGTTCACGATATGAGTGCGGCATTAAATTTCCAATGCTCGACACTATTGACTCCAATTCCTCCTTCTTTAAATGTGATCCAGCAGCAGTAGCGATAGCAGAAGAATCCTGAGGAGATGATTCTTTTTTGTGATCAATACCACTGGCCTTCGCACGATAGGGCTTATGCTTGTCCACTCAGCGAAGTGCATCTTGAAGTAAAAGCAGTTTTTTATCATCCTCAATATTCTCGTTGTCAATGAATTTACTCAGATTGTTCTCAAATTGTTCTACGGGTGAGAGAGCGAGTTCTATTGGAGTCAATTTATAGGGTTTAGCCATCTAGAGAAAACTGTTTACAAGTCCTGCAATTATCGGCAGTAAAAGTGTGAAAAAGCTACCGCCCGCCTGATGAAGACGTTTCCTTTTAAAATTCTCTCCTTTCTTTTTACAGGCCAAGGTACGTACAATGGAACGATGTTGCTTTGCCTGTTGCTTAACTACTTCTGGCAGTTGAACATTGCCCTCGGTCAAATTTAAACAAAGTTCAGATATTAGATTAATGAAATCATTGTCAATACCATGTTTGAGTATGGCTTTCCTAAGCGGGGGTTTGGAAGTGCTTAGAACGGAAAATAAATGTCTATTTTCATGTAGTTTCTTCAGTGTCATGATGGCAACTAATAGCCTTTTTTACTGTTCACGGGGAGATATACTGTAATTTCATTGTCGAAAATATCTTTGACTACACGCAGATCCTCAGGTGTATTTTGATTAAGACCCAATAGGATATAGCCGTAGGGTATATTAGTTGCCTGATTGTATGCTGAAAGTAGAAATTTAGGGTCCGGGGTATATTTGTTTATTGAGAGTTATTAGCGAGCTAGAATCACGAACAACTCTGTAGATGATATAGTAGGTGCAGTTCAATGCAAGTATTTGAATACATTTGCTCTGATGAAAGAGGTTGTGTAGAACCAGAGTAATAAAAATCTGTTCATGATGAGAGCGAACAGTGAACAGTTGTAGCATTTCCTGGGACCATTGTTCAATAGATTCAGCTAAATCGTCAATAATCAGCCAAGAGTTTGGTTCAATACTGCTGAAAACATCCCTGTATAATGCTGAAAGTCCCTGTATGAATTGTATCTGCACCAACCCCGATTTGCCAATTGCTTTTATTTTATTGTATGACTCCTGCCAAATACTGTACTAATAGTAGATTTTTTTTCGACTTTTCCACAAACATTTTATCGCAATTTTTAATTATTTTAGTTAAGAGTGTTGTTTTGCCTGACATTGATGGTCCACACAGCAACGATCTGAATGGTGTTTTAGATTGATACATGTTCCCTTCAACAGTTCACCTACAACTAACTATAGACTATAGATATCCAATTGACTAAATAATTTCCCTACTAGTTCTAGTCCGTTCAAGAATAATGAGAAGAACAAAATCAATAAAGAATCATATTTTCTTTTATTATTATACATAAAAGTAATAGCACTTTATAAATAATACATTGAACATTGAAAAAGCACATTAAACAAGAAAAATACACTTTTTTTTAATTTATTTATAATAAAAATACAACATTTATTTTACATAAGCACTAGAAAAACACTTTAATAAATACACCTTTTCTTAAATTTATTTATAAAAAATACAACATTTATTAAAATATACATACACTGAAAATAATATCACATTTTTTTATTTACAACACTTTAAATTTGAAATGGGGTCCCCCCGGGGGCAGCCGCTGCGGCGGACGGGAAGTGCCGCAGGGTGGTCGGGAAGCGCCGCGGGGCCCACTGCGGCGGGCCGGGGCCGGAGGGGGGGGGCATTAAATAATTTAAATAGTGGAATTTATGAAGAAGAAATGGCTCTGCCTTGCACACACACACATTAAAAAAATTTGATAAAGAGAAAAAAGAATTTAAAAACACCCATCAACCACCCACCCACCCACCTTGTACTATTAAAAAATTTAAGTTAACTTTTGTAGACCGAGTTGTTTTCTGTACTCTACACATTCAACTCGGTCTGAGATTAGATAGTGACCGTGTGGTAGTACCTTCATACCATCCTCAAGTACATACACTTTGTCCGATATGGCCGACATGGGGTTTTTCGCAACTCTAACTGTGTAGTTTTTAAATTGTAAAGAGCGAATCGCTATGACTTTCACTCTTGGGACTAAACTACGTTCCATTCAGTTTCTATACACACTCATGTCGAAATTATTTTTTACAAAGTGTGTAGGTAAACCCTTGCAAACTTGTTTGATATCCTTGTTTTGCGTTTCCACACAGTATACCTTCGGCCCAGGAAACACACCACTGGATTTCAGATCGCTACCCGTTTCAGATTTTAACATTAACAATTGATTTGGGGCCTGGCGTTTACTTAGCTCTGGGTAGAGGGATTCATTCCAGTTGCTGTAGTTCATTTGTGAGCTAAGGTACTCGCCATTTTCCAAATCATTCAATAAATTTTCATTTTTAACTTTTAACAGGAGTGAATCAGTGTCCCCGTAATAAACTTGAACTTGTCCCTCAATCGGCCATTGTACCTTGCATACATTATCAGAGGCAATGCTGTAGCGTTTCCTATAGTAAAGGCCATACGGCTCCAATGTTTTATTATTATTTATTATTTTTTTCCCAGAGGCACTTCATATGGAAGGGGTCGTCGTAGAAGCTTCAAAGGGGGCTCATTCGATTGGAAATCGAGAGTTCTAGTGCCCTTTGTAATAGTCAAAAATGATTGGAGGGCAACTAGCCCCCCCCCCCCACGCCCATAATTCCCCCAAACACATCCAATCAAAATTTTGAGATACCTATTTTGTTCAGCATAGTTGATTTCCACATAGAAAATATATTTTTGAGGAGGATACTCCCCCACAACCCTCAGGGAAAGGGTTTTAAGTTATGCCCTGGAGGCATATACGGTTTTTATAAAGGAGTTGTCGTAGAAACTTCAATACAGGCTCATTCGATTGGAAATTAAAGAGCTAGTGCCCTTTTTAAAATTCGAAAGTGATTGGAGTGTAAGTAGCCGCCCCCCTCCCCCACGCTTATCATTTCCCCAAACACATCCAATCAAAATTTTCAGTTAGCCATTTTGTTCAGCGTAGTTGATTTCCACATAGAGAATATATTTTTGAGGAGGACACTCCCCCACAACCCTCAGGGCAAGGGTTTTAAGTTATGCCCTGGGGGCATATAAGGTTTTTATAGAAGGCGGTGTCGTAGAAACTTCAAATAGGCTCATTTGATTGGAAATTGCGAGGTTTAGTGCTCTTTGTAATAGACGAAAGTGATTTGAGGGCAACTAATTCCCCTCTCACGCCCACCTTTTCCCCTAACACATCCAATCAAAATTTTGAGATAGCCATTTTATTAAACGTAGTTTTAAGTGCAAAACAGGCACATTCAATTGGAAGTTCAAAGGGCTAGTGCCCTTTTTAATAGTCGAAATTGATTGGAGGGCGACTAGCCCCCCCCCCACGCCCATCATTCCCACAAACACATCCAATCAAAATTTTGAGATAGCCATTTTGTTCAGCGTAGTTGATTTCCAGATAGAAAATATATTTTTGAGGAGGATATTCCCCCACAACCCTCAGGGCAAGGGTTTTAAGTTAAGCCCAGGGGGCATATAAGGTTTTTATACAGGGCGTTGTCGTAGAAACTTGTAAACAGGCTCATTCGATTGGAAATTAAAAGGCTAGTGCCCTTTTTAATAGTTGAAAAAGGTTGGAGGGCAACTAGCC
>JAQQPU010022425.1:0-13183 GCA_029168905.1 Artemia sp. Kazakhstan ARC1039
TATTTATATTATATATTTGTATACATTTATACACATAAAATAATATATGCTACCTTTCCATTCTATTTTTTTATAACGGCGAATATTGGAATTATGATCTTATTGAAATAATCAACATATGTATTTGTATTCATTTATTCGAGAATTTTATTTTCAGGTTTGTCTCTGTTTAATATCTTGCCAACCTATTGTGAAACCTGATTATTTCGAAGCTGCTGTGAAGACCTGTGAAGCTGACCCGTCAAAGTCGATGCCAGAGCCAAAAGAATTTGAACCAGTTTGTAACGAAAGAAACATAGATGGAACTAATGTTAGCTTCTCTCCAAATCCTTCAAGGAAAAATTATTTGCTGGGAAAACATTTTACTTCACATCTGCTGGTCAAGCAAAAAGACTTTCTGAAATAATAAAGGCAGTTAGTAAGTTAGTTTTTTAGTATATTTTTAAGACAGTTACATTACGGAGGCCAGAATTTGGCCAGTGCCTCACCCCCATCCGTGATTTTTATTCTTATTTTTAGGTTTGTATCTGTTTAAGCACAATGTTAGTAGACTTTCACCGGACTTTTTTGTACGAATTAACTTTTTCTGGTGATTTCGATTCAAAGACCCGCAATTTTTATCCATAAGTTACAATTTTTTCGTTGATACGATTTGCTCGAATTGGTTACGATTTGGTTTTGAAACGTCTATTTATTTGCATTGACTCTGTACGTTAATTTATTTTACTCCTTATTATTTTGCCTGATTGATTTTTCACAATTTCTTGAGTATAATCATTGATACATCGCAGCTTCAGAATGTCGAGGTGAATTTTTCAAATTAAACTATAAACTAGTCATCAGATGTCATTTTGAAAACTGCATAAAATTCATATCAATTACCCGAGAAAGAAAAATTAATTGCCATTGCCAATAATTGTCATTAAAAAAACAAATAAATTACCGTAAATATTACCCTAAAATTTCCGAAACTAAAATCGATTGCTAAAAAAATTTCAAAAACAGTAACCTTGGTATCACTTTGCTTAAATTAATGCCCGTCTTAATGATATTTCACTAACACCGAGATTTGAGCAGTGCTAGTTTGACCCAGCAAATATGAAATAGAATCTTCTGATTTGCTTAAATTAGTGCTATCAAAATCTCAATATTTGTATTGCCTTCAGTTGTGCACCTTCACAACGTTGTTGTGTTTCTCTCAAATTAGTGTGTGTTTTTTTTGTGTAAATAGTGTGTGTAAATTTAGTGTGAACCGAATTGTTTTACATACAATAGTTTTATTCTTGTCGTTTTACTAAAGGAAACTGACTAGATGTATAAGTAAATGACTTGGGCTAAAAATATAAAAACAAAATGCATTATTTTTAATGCCAAATTGGGACTTCTACATTTTCCCCTGATTTCCCCTAATCGGCCCTAGAGGAGATCAAAGCCGCTTTCAGATTGGTTTGGATGAGTCCCTATTGACTCATGAGGAGGTATTTCAATCTTTCATACAGTAGGTATTTCTATCTAGATCAGATTTTATCTAATTCATCATTCGCTTCATGACCTTTAGTGTAATTAGTGTGTGTAAATTTTGTGTTTCTTTCAAATTAGTTGCTTTTCTGAATTCTTATCATGCCTAAGGTCTTACTCCTCGTTATTTTTTGTGATCGATGTAGCCGCCAGATTTCTTAGGCCCATCATCATAATTTCACAGTTTTCAAACGTCAAAATAACATGTTTAGATTAGAATACCGTACAAATGCCTGAAGTTACTTTAAAAGCCCCCCATACCTACCAAAAATCACCTTAGAACGAATAATAATTACCTCTTTAAAGGAATACGCTAATTATTTAAAATGTATTTGAAAATACCAGAAGCTCATTTCATTTCCAGGAAAAAGGCTCAAATCTAGCAAGTTTCTTATCGCTCTGTGCAAGTCAGGAAAATAGTTATTTAATTTCATTTAATTATTATTTACTTTTATTTAATAAGTTATTAAATAAATTAAGTTAATTAATTACTTTTCTGACTTCTTTTCACCATGCGTATAGTCAGCATTGCCAATATCCTAAAGTAGTTTTAGGCCAGTTTTTACCTATGTGATATGCGGGGTATTTCCCTTATTTTTTTGGTGGTTACTGTGATTTAATATCTGAATCAACACTGTCAAAGCTGAGTGACCTTGAAACAATAGTTCTATTACCAGGAGAAACAGGAACCCAAAGAATTACTCAAGATGTTCCCTTGAGCCCTCTGCTTCGTCGTGTTTTTGGTAAGGTTCTCTTCTAATCCTGTAACTCTCTATCATCATACCTCTGTATACATCAAAAAACCTTATATCTCTATTCATGGGTTTAATTTCAGCATTTCCATTGGGAGGGGTAGGGAGAGGGGGCCTTATCTGGGAGGTATGGGATGACCTTCAGAAGAAGGAGGGTTTCCAGGGGTTCTGCCTTGGAAATTTGTGAAAAATACAAGTCTAAATGTGTTTTTAAGCTGCCTGAAAATTAATTTTTGAAAATTATTTTATAATGATACCGAACACCAAGCGGTCAAAATTAAAGGCGGTGTGGGCCTGCCCTAAGTCTTCAATTGCGTATTATTCTTTAGGCAGTAACAAAGAAAAGCTGTTATTTAGTAAAGACGCTACTCGGTTAATTTCATAACATTAGACAATGCATGATAGAGAATACACTCATACAAAGTTGTATTCAAGATTTTTTCGGGGGAGGGGGTACAAAAGATAAATAAAGAAATGCATCCAAAATTTCTTTATATTCATTTTTGTTACGTTTTTACGAGTCGGACATTTTTTTTTTGGGGGGGGGGGGCTCAAACTCCCTAACCTCACCCCCTGGATACGGCCTTGCACTCAAATAAGACGTATTTGGTGTTCTTGCTTCCGTTCCTGTCTGGTGGCAGGGGCTCACCGGCGGCTTCTCGACGCTTAGTATGCATGCCATGCATTTTTATTTATGTACTTCAGAGCTAGTTTTCTTAGTATCTCATAGGTGTGTGTTATCTGAAACCTACGATTTGGGGTGTGTAGTTTGCTATTTTTGACTTTTTTGAGCTAGGTTTCATAGCCTTTTGTAGGTTTGTATTGTCTAAAAACCTATAGTTTGGGATGCTATTTGGGCTTTTCAAAGCCAGGTTTCTTACTCTCTCATAGGTGTGTGTTGTCTGAAACTTACAATTTGAGGTGGGTAGTTTGATATTTCTGGCTTTTCAGAGCCAGGTTTCTTAGTGTCTCATAGGTGTGTGTTGTCTGAAACCTACAATTTGAGGTGGGTAGTTTGCTATTTCTGGCTTTTATGAGCTAGGTAACAAACTATTTCTGAAAAATTTGAGCTAAAGCCCAAATAGCATCCTAAACTATAGGTTTTAGACAACACACACCTTCAAAAGAAGAAATTTCTTCAAAGTCAAGCCTGTAAGAAAAAAAGTTCTGGATGTTTTTGTCATTCAAAATGAATACCTAAGTAGAATTTTACTGAATTAGCAAAAGGGATTAGTCTCTAAACACTTTTCTTAAGTCATATTTGTGATGTAAATCTTTTCTGAAAGTTTCAATGGTAAAATTCTCGATAAAGGACTTTTGGCTATCTTAGAATGTGGTTGATTTAGGCAAATAAGATTTTAAGAAATAGATCCAGAGCCTCAATGATATCCTAGGAAGATAGTATGAAGCTACTATCTCTACTTCTCTTTTATTTCTAGGGCTTATAAGAAATTGCTTGCTTTAATTTATATTGTATATTCACTCCTGTAAGTTTCATGTGCTTAATCTACAACCTTTGGGGTTCTCCAAGAGTTCAAATAAATATGGCAATATAAAAACAGGGAGGAGGGCATTGAAATTGTTCATAACAAGGATATGAGTTGAAACATTTAAAATACATGCTAAAAAAAGTTATAAAGTTTAGTTCAATTTTCTGACTATTTTATAAATAAAATAAGGCTTCTCTGATGCTTGATGTAGTCTTATTAGATGCTTGATTAGTCATATTTACAATTTATGAAAAGACGTGTTTTATATTAGACAGGAAAGTTAATTAAGGGCCAGCTACTAAAAACAAGAAATTGCACAATTAATCCACATGTTTCCCATTGATAAAATTCAGCAATGCAAGCTCTTTTATTTTTTCAAAGGCAAATGAGATAAACTCGAAAGTTGACCCTTGCGCTATCTCCCATGAAGTGACCGTGATCGGTAGAAAAGCGCAGTTTGAACTCATTTATCATTTATATGAACCTCATGAAGTCATAATAATATTGTACTTTTACTCTGGGTGGCCACTAGCTATAGTTAATGATTCAGCGTGTAATCGAAGATTTAACTGAATTGAATTTTGATGGCGGATGTAATGACTGTAAATTTACATGGGTCTTGGGTATTGCAACGATTCTACTGTTTACTCACCCATGAATTATTATGGTACATGTACTTAACAGTCTATAATCTTGTCGAGCTGTCAAATAGGATGAGCAAGGAATAGAGTGCCATGCCAATATAGCTAAGTGCACTTAAACAAAAATCAGGAATACATACCTATATGAAGTATGAATAGGGGGAATATCTCCCATAGTCAGAAAGTTCCTTCCCTAGGACAATTTGGACATATGCATGTAGTTTATGGGAAGTTCAAGGCTTCTCTAGGTAGAATAGTTCTTCAGAAGGTCTACAAATTTTTGGTCCGTCCTTCAGTTCTGTCCGAAGAATGCTCCCTAGGGGCATTTTATGGAGTAATTATTCAGGAACCCCATATATTTCCTCCTATAGCGTGCAGTCCAAAATCTAATAGTTTTTTTCTAGCTTAATCCCTTACTTGCGAAAACAGAATATATTTATCTCTTTTTTTATGCTTTGATAATTAGTCAGCAATAAAAGCTATCTTCTTTACCAATCTTTGTTTTTATATTATACCTATATCTAATTTCTAAACTATTAAGATCTGTATCGCAAAATTATCCAGGAATTTTCTTCCCCTCCTTCACTCAATACGTCATGCATTGTCAGTTGTTCCAATTTACAAGATTTATCCTGGAATTAAGGGTTTTTGAACTTGGTAAGATTTCTTTCAAGATTTTCTTTGCCACTACCGTTTTTGCGACTACCTTTTTTTTAATTGTAATGCTATTAAATCAGTGCAACTGGAATAAAACTATTTTTAGTTCTGGAAAAAGTTTTTTCAGTTAATATATACACTAAACATAAAAATAATACCTAAACGATTAAAAAAAACAATGTAAAGGACTTTAGAAACCTAACCTGGCATTACACTCATTTGCCAGTATAAGAATATTCATTACGATTAAGTTTGCGGGACGGAAACAGCTACCGGACTAATCTTAAGATAAGTCCTGGATGTACCGGAAAAGTTTTGCAAATCAAAGATTTTCAGACACATTAAAAATCGTTTTGAATTTATTACTGGCTTGAACAAGAATGAATAAGGGACATATGACGATTTTAGAAAACCAGCATATAGGTTGATGTTCTTTGTGTCTTATCTGCCTTTCTTCTTGTAGCATCTTGTGACACTAGAACTTCTAAAAGACACCGAAATTCGAAGTCAAAGATATTCTCATTCGTATTTCACCCTTCTTAAATAGTTAGAATGGAAATGGTAGGAAGATGACAACAATATACAGCATTACTTATCCTAAGTCTGTATCAAGCTAGACGTAACCTAAAGAGATACGAAGATCAAACTTGAATCAAGCTTGCTAAAGCAAAACAATACATGTCCTTCCATGTTTGTATTAGTGATATCTAATTGTGATATGCTATGAATAAAGATATGGTGATGTGTGATAGTGATAATGCAAGCGACGCTAAGAGTTTGTTCGTACATCCCTTGTACGGCTTATACGCTTATTATTAACTTATGTAATCCGTAAAAGATAACAACAAGACACTTATCTGGCAACATGCCAACTGAACTGTTATAGATAACTAAGCGATTAATAATATTAATGAGTACTCCACTGCAAACAAAGCTTATTCCCAACCTCTGGATGTAGGCCTATGTCATATTTCACAATTACTCTACCCTTTTGAAAACTCGTGTCTTCGCAGTACATTAGTACATTAAACATCCACTGTCCACTGGTCACAGTCACCGTTACGATATAGCAAGGGGAGAGGGGTTATAGGATTTGAAAAAAAAGTTGGTCTGACTCGTAGAAACGTAACAAAACGAATATAAACAAATTCTTAATGCGTTTTTTTTTAAAGTTTTATTGTTTCCCCCCCCAAAAAATCCTTTGGGGAAACCCCCCCCCCCCTTCCGAAACAAATCATGGATACGACCCGGTTCCCAGGGCCAGATTTAAAGCTATAGCGCTTCTTGGGCCAAGCGTTTTTGCCACTCCTTTTTTGCGAGAATTTCGGGGAAATCCTCGAAAATTCGGCTATAGCGGAAGCTTTGAAAAGAATGCAACTGATGAGCCAAAACTAATGAAAGAGGGAAGTGATATTGAAATCTCAGCTGCCATTCTTGGGAGACACCTGACTGTTTATAAGTGGCCGCGGAATTTCCATGTTGTTTTAAAATCACTTTTCTGCTAATAGGCAGCACGGTGGCGGAGTGCATCTGGTACTTTGACGACAATTCACAGCAGTCCAGTTTTTAGTAAGAAAAAAAAAACTCATTTATCAACCACTGAGTTAAGCTATTTTACTTTTGAACTATTTTGGACAAAATGACAACCTTAAAATTTTGATCGGAAGCACATTGGTAAAGAAAAGGGGGGGGGGGGGGGGCTGGTGGCTCTTTTATCACTTTGGATTCTAAAAAAAGAAATTAGAACTTTCGACCAAGCGAATGAGACCTCTCCAAAGTTTATACGACCACCCCTTCCACAAAAAAAACATATGCGTTAACAATGGGCCACCTGCATAAGTTAGAGCCCTTACCGTGGGGGATTTGTTCCCACTCTTAAAAATTACCCTAGAAATTTGGATTTTTAATCAAATGAATCCCCTCCAAAGTTCATACGACCATTCTTTCCATGATCGGAAGCATTTGAGGAAAAAAGGGCGTGGGGGGACTGTTAGCCCTTTGATCAATTTGAACTCTTAAAAAGTAACTAGAGCTTTCAATCAATCGATTGAGTCCCTACAAAGTTTATACGACCATCCCTTCCGCAAAAAAAAAAACATATATGTTAACTGTGGGAAACTCACATAAGTTGCAGCCCTTGCTCTGGGGGATCTGGGAGATTTGTCAACCCCTGACTTATGGCTATTTGACTTTCGAACTATTTTCAACAAAACGACTATCTCAAAATTTTGGTTCCATTACAACTGAACCACCGTGTAACTGAACCCCAAGCAACTGAACCACTGTAACTGAACCGCCGTGCAACTTAACCACCCTGCAGCTGAACCCCTGTGCAACATAGCCTCTGTGTAACTGAACCGTCGTGTATCTGAACCCTCGTGCAACTGAACCCCATTTAACTGAGACCTCGTGTAACTTAACCCCCGTGTAACTCAACCCCATTTAACTCAACCCCCGTCCAACTGAACCCCCATTGAACTGAACCCCCGTGCAACTGAACCACCATGCAGCTGAACCACCATGCAACTTAACCACCGTGCAGCTGAACCACCGTTCAAATGAACCCCTGTGCAACTGAACCTCTGTGTAATTGAACCGTCGTGTAACTGAACCCTCGTGCAACTGAACCCCATTTAACTGAGACTCCGTGCAACTGAACTCCCGTGTAACTGAACCCCTGTGCAACAGAACCACCTTGCAACTGGACCACCGTGCAACTGAGCCACCATGCAACTGAACGAACGTGCAACTGGACCACCATGCAATTGAACCACTGTGCTACTGAACCACCGTGCAACTGAGCCCTCGTATATTTTAACTCTCGTGCAACTCAACCACCGTATCTAAATTGGGTAAAAAACAAATTAGAATCCTTACACGTTCAACCTTGTTGGAATTGTTTGCTTTTTAAAGTGTTGATATAAATGACTGTCAGGATGATTAATAAAAAAAGTTCTATTTTGCTGTCACAAAAACAAAGAAAATAGGACGTAACAAACTCTTAAAGCCAGATTTATTTCCTCTTTTTTATGTCTGTTAATAGGGTTTACCTTCGCCCTGTCACTGTCTACGGGCTTAGGCGTATACCCCCCCCCTCTCCCATGGATAAACCCTCCCCTAAAAAATAACCCCTCGCGGAAAATATGGTCTTCCAAATTGGGATATTTTGTTTGGGTTTTGTTATTTATTGGTTTAGCTGAGAAGTGCTAAGGAAAGTGAAAAAGAGGAATTTATATGTAAGTCTTGTCCTCCCTCCGTGCGAAAATGTTCTTCTCATGGAAAAACCTACAGAAAATCCTCCCCCTCCTTCAGAAGACTCCCACGCAAAAGATATCCGTATGTTTTCTGTAAGCGATCTGTAAGCAATGGGCAAAATACAAAACTTAAAAAGGTACTTAAAGTGTTGCAATGGGCTTTTCCTATTGTTTTGTAGCTAGGGAGAGAGTCAAATAACTAAATGGGGGCATTTTTATGTCAAAACATGTTAACTCTCATTGAGCCTTCGGATAAATACAGAATTAGCTCCAGGGGATAGATGAGAGGAGGATTGAGCATGAAGGTAGAACTATGTAAAATCCCCAGGCAGTTCTAGTTTTTTAAAGTTTATATTTTGCAGAGGGTTGGGGGTTTCCACGAGGTGGTATTTCCGGGGGTCAGTAGGAGGTGCTCCCCCCCTGGGGGGGGCAAACTTCTCGTGGTGCCCTTAAGAGTAATAGGCACAAATAGAGACTTACTGCTGCTTGTTTCAGTCATCGTCTAGCCACTGGCCGTTTTGCCTAATATCTGACATATGAGGAAGGCTATTTTGTGAATCACTACAAATATTGGACAAATTGAAGCCAGTAACAGATGCCAATATTATGTCCAGGAGGGGGGGGGGGTATTCCTCCTGGAAAAATTAAGTGTCGACATTAGCACAAGCAAAGATTTCTTGAGGAGGAATCCGAAGTGAAAGAACGCAGTTTTCTTGTTCGTACCTATTCTTAGGATCCCGTACTGCTGGCTACTGACAAGTAGGGACGAGTGTTGACTGCCAGAATTAGTCAGAAGATGGAGAGTGGCATTCTCGGGATGGCGAAAAACAATGGTGGACACCTTGACACTATCAGGGAAGGCTTTTTTACTAAAGTGAAAAAAGAGATAGGTAAGCTAAATCTCAAAATGCCAGACTCAAGGAGCACCAATAGCCCAGCGACTATTTATTGTTTGGGTAGGGAGGCAATGGGCCTTTGTCATCTGAGCCTCAACTCAGTCTTGTGAGTCTACCCGTAGTGATAATAACCGTAATAAATTAACAACGGATGGAAAGAAGCTCGTATTTCATGGGCAACGTTATTTGATAGAGAAGTATTGTAAAAAGGTAAGACACAAAGCTGCAAGACAAGACACAATGCTATGGGTAAGAGAATCAGATTATCTAAAGATATTAATTTGAAGAAATCTATTCTTATCGAAAATTGTCTGAAAAACTTCAATTCTTCTAATAGTGTTATTTCAGGTTGGTCTTATCTACAGATCCTGTTGAAAAAAAAGAAGGAAAAACAGATCCCATTGATAAGAAATTCAAAACTATGGCTGAAAAGAAGCTCGTATAACCAAGAACACTTTAGTCGATGGAGCCAAAAGATTAAAAAAAAATATCATGAGCCAAAACGCAGTGGTAAGTATGAACCGAGTTTGACTCTTGTTCCCAAAACGCGAAGAATTACAGAAAATTATATAAAACTACATCTTGTAAGTTGATAGACTTTCTCTATCATTGAATACGTCTAAAAACTAAATACTAGAAGGACTCCCTGCAGCAACAGGAGTAAAACAGCTAATTTCACGTAAGGAAAACAGAATAAAAAAAGGAGAAAAACAGAATCAGTATGGATGGATTTGAACAAGACGAATAGATAATATAAATTGTACTTGTCTCGAACATTTTTTGCAGATCTCTAGTAATTGCAAAACAATTATAATTGAGTTAATTTTTCAATTACCTCAGCTAACTGCAAAATATGTAAAGGGTAGTCAATGAAGTGGAATGCAGAATGCAAGACAGAGAAATCCAAGCGGAGTAAGATACACTCATCAGATTCCTTTAAGGTTTTTTGCACCAGATATGGTGAGACTACTTAATTTTTGATTTAAACTCAATTTGAACTTTTGGGTTCCCTGTTTTGTCGGAATTATTTGCCAGTAGCGCACTGCTGCCGAGCGTAACTGCGTTCACCACGGCCAAAGTGTATATCGGCGCAGTTTCAGGACCATTGGCAAGTTTAACGTCAATGCCATTATTGAAACCTGTTGAGAAGAAGTCAAATAAAATTGCTTTTTTTTTATACCTTCGTTTTTGGAAATGTTAAGAAGAATAAAAGACACAGCCAAGAACCTGGAAAAAGATGACAAAGAAAAAATGTGAATTTTTCTCAAATATTTCGATAGTGTTTTATATCTTATGAATTATATCCTAGTCCAGACAGTTTATTAGCCTGGCATATCTCCAGGATCCTTCCTAGGATTGCTGGTGCTCAGGACAAAATCAATTATAATACCCCCTTCTGATTCAGTCATAAACAGAAAATTCCCATCTGTGGTGCCCCCAGCCATGATGCCTGGGGCAGCTTTTCCTGGTTGCCCTCACCCATTTGAACAACCCTGCCTATCCCCTTACAGGATAAATTATTCATTTTGGTAAAATTCTACTTTAGCAACTTTTGGCTATCTTGGAAAGGAGTTAGGTTAGGAAAATGAACTTTCAGGGATGGTTCTACATGCTAAAGTATGTCACAGGAAGGTATTTTGAAGCACTTACTTCCACTTCTTCTCCCTATAGTGGGTCCTGAAATTTGCCTACATGACAGGTCTCTACCAAAACAAAATTTTTCTTTAATTTTCAGTCAGGCCTATCTGTTTCTTTTTCTCTGGCTTTTGTTCTGAAAATACAATTCCTGTTAGGCAATTTGAGTAGAATTTTAAGCCATATCAATGTTTTTTTTTCTAAATTTAGGAAATATAATTGCATATCTTTAAAACCTTATAAATTGGGACTGAAAAGCTGTGAAGCTGAAAACAATTTTGTTAGGTAAATTTTTTGTTATTCATATTATTGACTTAAAAATAAAGTAAACATACCACTTGATGCCTTTTTTTGGTAAGGTTCTACCAATCATATTATTGAGTTAGAAATAAAGTGAATACACCTTTTGATGCCTTTTTTATGCTGATAATGAATATAATAATCATTTCTATCAGAAATGAATTTCATACCCCCCCCCCTATATATACCTAACCTAACCCTGAATTGGCATATATAAGGGGGGGGGGGGAGGGCTAAAATTCATTTCCAATAGAAATGATTATTATATTTGTAATCAGCATAAAAAAAAGCATCAAATGGTGTATTCACTTTTGTCCTAGGGTAAGACACCCAGTAGTCGGACACTTTAATCACTTTGAAAACTTTTTGACATTTAAACTACTCTAATTACTGTATTATACCACCTAGAAACTTAATTTTTTTCACAGTTAAAATCCTCTTTCTTTTGTGAACAAGTAGGTTACTAATTCAAATAGTTTTGCCTAGTACAGCGCCTCCTATTTTTGAATTACTAACAAGTGACAATTCTGCCTAAAGTCGGACATAGAAACAGCTCATTGTAAATAGTTATGATGAAATATTGCCTATTCCCAACCAGCAATCTCCCTATTCACGGCCACCAGCAACGAAACTGGTTTTCCCAGTCTTGTTTTCTATACGCTGTAATCTCCGCCAAGCTAATTTCAAAATAGCTGCAGTTTGTAAATCACCATTTTGCAAATGAAAAATTAATTTTTAAAGGTTTATTACAAATTTGTATAACAAATTTGATTTTCAGAGAGGATAATAATTCAGATTGGAATTATTGAGAAAAGTGATTATCCTTGTTATTCAATGTGGGCATGTGCTGATCAAGGAATTTTTTTTGGGGGGGGGGGTGAAATAGGTGGATCCAATAAAAAAAATTTAAGGGGCGCAAAATAGGTTGATCTGATAAAGTTGCATTAGGAGTAAGTTTAATTCACGCAAACTTGAGTTAATTAAGTAAATTACACTCTTTAATGCTCTTTTTTATGCTCTTTAAGAATATAGCAATCATTTTTGTTGGAAATGAATTTTAGCCCCCACCCCTATATATACCAATTCAGGGTATATATTTGCATATTAGGGGGGTTGGGGTAATTTTATTTCTGTGTAAATGAGAGGTAAGTTTCAACTCCCCCCCCCCCCCGCCCCCCACCCCCCTAATATGCAAATATATACCCTGAATTGATATATATAGGGGTGGGGGCTAAAACTCATTTCCAACAAAAATGGGTAAATGTATACCAAATCATATTATTGTGTTAGGAATAAAGTGAATACACCATTTGATGCCTTTTTTTTATGCTGATTACAAATATAATAATCATTTCTATCGGAAATGAATTTCAGCCCCCCCTATATATGCCAATTCAGGGTATACATTTCTACATAAGGGGGGGGGGCAAATTTTGTTTCTGATGTAAATTGGAGGTAAGTTTAAACGTAAGTTTAAGATAAATATTCAGATTGAAATTATTGAGAAAAGTGATTTTCCTTGTTATTCAATCAGGACAGGTGCAGATCAAGGATTCTGTTTTTTTTTTTGGGGGGGAAATAGGTGGATCCAATAAAAAATTAAGGGGGTGCAAAATAGGTTGATCCGATAAACTTGCGTCAGGAGTAAGTTTAATTAACGCAAACTTGAGTAAATTAAGTAAATTACACTACTTTAGGCTAAACTAGGGGGGCGTGCGCCCCTTTGCCCCCTCCCTGCTGGATCTGCCACTGAATGAGGGGAACTGGTATTGCTAATGAAATAAAATAAAATAGGATGAATATGCAATAATTTGTAAACAAATTTGGGCTATATATTTTGGCTCAACGGAATTGTTGTTGTCATTTTAATGACAAAAAATATCATTTTAATAGCGGGGAACTTGATTTTGATGACGGAGTAATGGAAAATTTTCTGCGGGAGCAAATTTGTACTAGGGGGCCGGTTATTTGTGGGGAAACTTCCATAAGGGATGGAATTTCTGTTTTTTCTGGGGGGAGGTGGGTTAAACAAAAAAAAAA
>JAQQPU010022427.1:0-13992 GCA_029168905.1 Artemia sp. Kazakhstan ARC1039
GGGGGGGTGAGGTATACTATAGAAGTGTAAAAATAAAAAATAAAAGAAATTTAATGTCAGATGTCAGAAAAACAGGGGGAGGAGATAGCTTCCGCCTCCCCCCACCCAGCCCAGACCTAAAACCACCCCTGTTCAGACATACTAATATTAGGATTAAGTGATATAGGTGGAAAATCAATTCCAACAAACAGTTTTTGAATTATAAGATTTTTTACAAGTAAACTCTCTGTTTTTCTGTGTTTTTCTATTTTTCCATTTTTATTTTTTCTGTGTCTCTATTTTTCCTGAATAGCCATCAAATACATGCAGCAAAGAATCTGTTTGGATTAGAGAACTTAAACAAGGCTGTAGAGTGTGTTTTTCTAGAGTTATAGGGTTTCCCTAGAGTTTTTGTAGAGTTAGGTATTTTTTCTAGATGCCAGGTTCAGATGTCTTTTTTGTCGGGTATCCTCCTTTCTCTTGTTCGCTTCTTGATACATCTTAAGGCTAATAATGACAATCTCCCAGTGGTTCCCCTGAGAGTAGCTGGCACAAATAGTGGCATAGTATTGCAAATTTTAGTCACCATTCAGCCACTGGCTATCCTGCCCAGCATCTGACCATGAGGCAGATCATTTTATGGAATACACTACCGAGATTGGATGAACCTAAGCCAGTGATGGCTGCAAAAATCAGACCCGGAAAGTAATACCTCCACGATATATGAACCCCGGACAATAATATAATAATCTAAGATTAATTCTTAGAGCTAATATTAGAACACTAGATGCTACGGTAATGACAGTTGTCAAGTTTGGTTCTGAAGTTTAAGTGCTTTCAGAAAGTAGAAGAATATTAGATACTTTATATGCTAGATGTTTTATCTGTAAATACGTTTATATTATTTTATTTACACGTTAATATGTTAGATATTTTCTACGGAATTCTCCAAACAATAATGTTATGTATCCAAGGCCGTACCCAGAGGGGAGAGGGGGGTAGTGTGGTTTGAACCCCCCCCCCCTCCGAAATGTTTGTTTGACTCGTAAAAACGTAAAAAAATGGATATAAACAAATTGTGTATGCGTTTTTGGAGTTTTTTTTGTGTAACCCCCCCCCCCCCCCCGAAAAAAATCTTTGAGTAAAACCCCCTCCGAAAAAAAAATCCTGGGTACGGCCTTGTATGTACCTGTACTGGCTACTGTATGTTGAGAAATAAGAAGCAAGAAAACGTGCTTCAATCCCACTGTATATAGCTGCAATACAGGAAAAGTAAAACCCGGCCAATTTCTTGGATAATAGGCTGCCGAACTCAGTGGCATATAATTCATGAAGATTGAAGAGATAAAGGGGAGCCAAAATGTATTTTCCAAAACTTGGGGAAGGCAAATAAGTTTTTTTTTTTCATTTTTTTTTCAATGAAAATACCAAGAAAAGACATTTTCGAATGGAAATAGCCGCCCCCCTAAAAAAAAAATAATATTCTTCAAAATCTAAGGGGATCTAGGGGGCACATGTCACACCCTGCACCCCCTCTAATTGACGTTAATGCGAAAGGCCCTGTTTTGGCAAACCAGCTGGGGCAAACAAAAGCAGGGGGTATGAGGAGGTCATATGACAAGGTTTTAAGTGAATTGAGATTTCATGGGAGGGATTAAGAGGTGAAGTTCTTAACAAATTGGAGAGGGAAAATGCAATTTCATGGTCTAAGGCAGCTGAGATTGAACTCCAGGTACCATATTACCATGCAGAGATCAATCCCACTGTGCAATCACAGGGATTGTTATGGCCGCAATAAAAATAAAATATCTACGTATTAAAATACCTGTAAAAACTTCTATAATCTATTAAATATTTATATAAAAATATAAAATTTTATACAAATAAGTTATCTATCCACCTACTGCCGTCGGATACCATAGCTTTCAAACTTGATCGTTCCAAAACGTAGCTCTAAAATTACTTCTATAACAAATTTAAATAAATGATAATATCAGACAAGGGAACGTCACTAACCATAGTAACAAGATTTAGCCTTGATTTATCAAAACAGATTTTATCCTAGAATTAATTTTATCCGGATAGATTTTATCCTAGACTGAATCCCTTTGATTTTATGTCCTGAAGTGGCGCATTACATCTGAGCTTTCTAATAAGGGACCCGAAGTTCAAACTTTAACAACCCGTTGCAGGGCTGGAATTCGATTCCGGCGATGTGATTATGCAAAAACATCTCCACAACAATCCAAACAATAAGAAGAAGAAAGAAGACATTAGGTCTTATTTCAGTAAAATATTTATCTGTCCATTACCACCGGACGTAATTGCTTTCAAACCTGCTCACTCTTCCAAAACGTCGCTCTGTAATTATTTCTATGATAAATTCAAATAGACGATAAGAACAGCCAAGGGAACGTTATTGACCACAAAAATAAACGGTAATAAATTCAATATCCAGATTCACGACGTCCAGAACGCTGTTAACCTCTCAAAAATAAAAAATAAAAGTTATTTTGCTTCAATTTCTTGGGAGCTCTCCAGAAAATTATCATTCCAATGGAGAGAAGATGAATACTAAGTGAGGCTAAAACACATTAAAAACAAAGAAATATAGTCATTTAAGGGCGTTACCCTTAGATTGAAGGTACCCCGTGCCGTGAAAATGAAATCTGAGTGCTTTGATTGGTTAATCGGAAATTTCCATAGCAACAAATATCTCTAAAATTAGGCAAAATCGCAGATTCAATTTTAAAGACCTCCATGCACAATTATGCAGTTTTTAGAATAGACAAGCGGCAAATTTAAATAATATTGTCATTTATCTTAATATGGGCGTGTTTAGGCCAGGGACCCCAATTATTTATCAGGTAAATGTCCTATTTTTCAAGATTTGTCCTTTTCTTTTAAGCTTATTCTTTTTTTTTCTTCCTCGGTACCTCTTACCGCGACAAGGTAATTAACTAAGGTTAAGAGAAATAACACCCAGATTATAAATCATCAGCTAGTCAAGACAGATTTTTGTGTCTTTATGGATGAATAAGAAAATTGATATACCTTTTTAGGTATCTTTTTCTGATAATCTTCAACCGTCCACAAGTGCTCAGAGCGTCGACGGAGGGAGGTACCTACATATGTTTGGAAACAGGATCTTTATTTTGGCGTTTCAGATATATTTTGGAATTAGAAGTTAATACTAAGGTTTTCTCTGACTGTATTCTGACTATTCGTTTTTCCCTAGTATAGGCCAGATTAATGAAATTAATAGCTGAATATTTTTTTGGGAGCATTAACTTTCAAGTTCAGTTGTATAAACCTTAAGGAAGAAGGTACCCAGGAATACGGTGTTGTAGATTAAAAGAGGGTTAGCCTACAGGTATAATTTAGCCGATTGGTTACCACAGCGTGCGCCCCTCTCTAAATCAGCTCCAATTGTGGCCGCTTTTGGTGACTACTCAGCTACACCAGAGCTTTGAGTGATTCTACGCTTGCGTTTTCTCGGGGATGGTTTTATAGGCTATGCAAGTAGCCCCCTGTCGTAATTCTCATTTGGTTCGTCGTGTGCGCCACAGTAATACAACTGGCACATTTAGATATAAAAAAGACACATAAGAAACAGTGACACATGTTGAAAAAACATGGAATGATGACAGAACAAAAGAGCCGAAGGACTTACAGTGTCATAATCAGCACCTAATAATTCATCTTGATTGACAGCTAATATCATATCACCTACGACAAGGCCAGCTTGTTCAGCTATAGAACCTTCTTGAATATCAGATATGAATATTCCATTACCAACTTCAGCATGTTTTCCTTCAATGATCATAATGCCTAAACCGGTTTGACCTTTCTTCAACTGAAGCACTCTCAAGTTCTTAAATCGGGCATAACGTTCTTCTGGAGGCTAAAAAACGTTGAAAGAAAATGTAATAATTAAAATAGAAACTTGATATAGTATCAGAATTAAGATAGTTTGTCATATCATAGTGGTTCAATTGCCAAATCAATTACTCTATAAAATTACCACGAAAATTACAATGTAGGCTACGCATGACAAAAATGTAATGTCAAATATCGGATGGGAGAAAATTTTTATGATTTTCACAATTTCACATTTAATTTCACGGTTATTCTTAATAGTTCTTTAAATCTTTTTTTGACTTAAAAAGTTAAAAGCCGATCAAAGAGTTTGGTATTCAAGTCGGATTTTAACAAGTGATTGCTTTTGTTTTTGTGTTATTTGTTTTCTATTATCCCTCCCCCCTTCAAAAAAAAATCGTCGTTAAGAAGATTATCCTTATGTATATTCACCAAGAAACCTAATAAAGCCTTTAATTACATCCATTGCTTACTTTTTTTTCCCCCTGTTTCATCATGAAGGAAATTTCTCAATGCTTATAGAGGAGCCTTCAATGGAAGATTAGGTTTGATTTTCCCTTTTGCGTCACCCAATAAGAATTAGTAGCAACTATTTGCCAAACTTCTATCTGGAATAGTTTTGTTGTGGACTTTCACCTAAATTTATTCCAACTAGGTTGACAAGATAAATAAAAAAAAGAGTTAGTTCCCCATTTACTCTCCAAGTTTGAAGTTTTCCTTGTAGACTTGGGTGCTGCCAAGTTTCCTGGGAAATCGCTTTGGTCTTGTAAACTTCAGAGACTCAAATCTTGGGCACTTTAAATGGCTCTTATTGGAAAACTTAAAGCTAATACCGCCATTGACAGTATATTACCACAAAGTCGAATTAACAATTGAAAATTAAATAGAACACCAGCACAAATGTATAGGGCAAACTGATAGGAAAAAAACTTAACTTTGTGTCTGAGAAAAACAACGAACATCATCTAGCGTTACCCAGCAAAATTATGTAGTAAAATATAGGAAACTTAAACCAAGACGTTTCTCTTCAGTTTACTACAACTATGTTGACAGGATAAATAGAAAAAGAGCTGTTTCTTTCAGTTTACTTTGCATTTATTTTAGGGGAAAAGACATTTCGATTATGTCTCGAGAAATAAATAGCCAACGTCATAGTTGTCTACATATACACATAACTACAAATCCAGTTTTTTTCATATTTGATTTTAAACGTAATTTAACTTATAATACATAATTAAATCTAAACAGAATAAAAGATCTTCAAATAACTTTTCTTCACATTTGAAGTTTCCTTTATAAACTTGGGTGTTGCCAAGTTCTCTGGGAATTTGCTCTGCTCCTGAACAAAATTCTAAGCTGGGGGGAATAAAAAATTTGGTAATATAGCAAGGATATCATGAGGAAAAGAAAAAGCTACTACCAGTATTGACAATATAGCGGTATCACAGATTATATATTAGGTTTCACCAGATATCTCACTCCGCGCAAAATATATGGGCCGAAGCGTTCCTCAATTACATTGGCTATCTAAGAAAACTTGCCCACCCTGTAATGTCACGTAATGGCAACGCTTGGATTGTATAACGCTAACGCTCCGTCCGCACTAGGATTGGACAATGCTTCGCCAAGGAAGTGTCATTGGATACCGTCAACCTTTAGGAAGCCAATACTCTGATCAAGTGGCTTTTGAGGTTTGCAAAAATATTGAATTGAGAAACCTGCACAAGAATCAATAGTTTGTGGCAGTATATATATGAATTTAAAAAAAAAATGACAATAACACAGGCACTAATAATTTGGCAAACTGATTGGATGGAAAATTCAAGTTTGTCTCTGATAAAAGATAGCCAGCGTCATCTAGCTCTAAGAAGCAAATCACTAAATTTATTACAGAAACGAAAATGAAGATATTAGTTGTATCTTTTCGAATTTTAGATTTGCTTTACTTTGGCGGAAGGTAAAAGAGCATGTTTTGTAAAAAAAAGGCACAAAAGACATACTTGTACATCTTTATATCCTCTTTAAAATCAATTCAGTTTAAATTTATTCGTTAAGATTAAATTCAAAATCAAAAATATTATTTTGTTTAAAGTTCAGCGTCCTAACCTAGCCCCAAATTGTTTATAATTATTGAAAAATATTAAACGATTCTTCCATCTAGGCTTATTCTCATAGTTTGAAGTTTTATTTCTAGACTTGAGTGTTGGAAAGTCTTCTGGGAATTTGCTTTGTTTTTGAAGAAAAAGATAAAGTTGGGGGAATCGGGGCATGAAGCCAATAAGGGTTGGAGAAATAGAGAGAGATCTTGAACTTATACGACTCTGACTTGATGAGTATTTTATTAAATTTGTTTATATCCAGTTGTTTTCTTTAAAAGTTTCACTTCGTTTGTCAGAAAGATTGTTTGATTGTTTTTACATCATTTTTGGATGAACTAAAACTTTTGATTGAAAATTAGCAGAGTCATTAATTGGCAATGAACATTTATTGACAACATTATTTTCATCATTAATTTGTTATTGTCATTTGACAATCAATATTGAGCTCCTAGAAGCGTGGAAGCTAAATCAAAACTGCTCAAGAGCGTCGAACTCAATCTATTATGAAGGGTTCACTTTCCTTAAAAAATGAAAATTTCGAAATAAGCTTAAATTAGGCCTCACAGCTAGATCAAATTAGGGTACAATAGAAATAACAGCACATTGCTATTTAGGTCCCAAAGTCATTAGTTTCTCAAAACGAATTTCACATTTTTCCCAGATTCCTAGTTTTTTATCTTAGATCTCTCATTTCTACACTTCCTCTCCCACCCCCCCCCCCCCCCCCAATAAAGCTATGTTCTGTTACAGAACACTCTGAAATGTCGGAAAAAAGAATTTTAATGGTCCCCGGATTGAGCATCGCCGGAGAAAAAAAAATTTAAATTAGCCAGGGTCACTAGAGGTCTTGTCTGAACTAAAAAATCTCTTTTATTTCTTGATATTCTTGAATATGACATTTTTTTGAACTTTAATTTTGGAAAGTGGTTTTTAAAAATCCAACATAAAGATCATTTTTTTGAATCGGCTGGATTTTTTTTTACTCGAAAATCGATATTGTCATTGCGAATGAATCCAAGTTATCTGAATGTCGGAATTCGTAAGTGAATCACCGTGCTCATGTTCACATAGAATTTAAAGAAGACGGTTCTGACGGTTTCAGCTTACTATAGCGGACTATTCAAATATTTTGTATATTATTTGGTGATTCGCTTCCCTTTCTCCAGTTATTCTTCCCCTTTTGCTCTTCTTCTTTCTCATTCTGAGAAGTTTGCTTTTTTTGGTTTCTTTCTTGTGATAAAGGGGACGCATCGAGTTCTCTTTCTACTTTCTAGTTCTAGTTCTTTTCCACTTCTCTTTCTACATTTGTTAAAAATCGGTACCTTGCTTACTATGTTGTTTATTCAATAAAAAAAAAAAGAAGTTGAATTTCAGCACTAGTTTGCTTCAACATAATCTCTTAGAACCCAGTGACAATAATTCACGAAATTGTAGGGGTGAGGGGCAATATATATATTTTATATTCTGGGGGGGGGGGAATTGTGTCGTTATTTCAATTCTTCCAAATAAAGTACCAAACAAAGGTATTTTTTCCGAAACCTGGGGGGGGGGCAAAATGTAGAACGACCTTCCCCCCTACTGGCATGCCTCTTAGAATACAAAGAGTTTCAAGGGGTTTCGCAATTACATTGCAATTCGATTTAAATTACAAATTCATTCCGATTTAATTCACATAGCACCCACATTTATATTTCATTCAAGACGTTACCCCCCAAAGTAGTGCGCTCTATAAGTTATGTTTTTACATGTTTCAATCTAAGACATATTAACTTTGAACAAATATTTTTTTTCGTTAATCCAATTTTACTGAGATACTCATTTATCGGAAATTCTACGCAGAATAAAAAATATGTAGCCATTTAGGGAGGGGGCTAATTGAAATTTTGGAGTTGGTCTCAAGGACTTCCTAAAGGAAGAAGATTTAGTATTCTTTTCCGTAATGGTTGTTTGTAATTTTATTTATAACAAGTTTTTCCTTCATTTTTTATTCTCTTAGGGTATTTCTTTTTTCTTCTTTTCTTTATGCATCTTATTCCTGGTTGCCCACGATTCTGTGGCATAGCCTACACATTGGGGGGCCAGTAACAATTTTTAGCTTCAGAAATAGGATTTCTTTCTTTTCTAATTTTATTTTCTGAATTACATTTACCTAAAAATCATTTATTATATCCTAAAGGGCTCAGCCCCTTTCTTGAATTGTTTTGCCAATACCTATGGGAAGTTGTATACTTATGAAGCAAATAAAAAAAAAATAACAAATACTGTTTTTTTTTCTCCTTTGCTTCATACGTCATGTATAGCCAGTGTGGTCTTAGAATGTATTTAATTTGTACTGTTGATAGTTAGTATACTGTTATATGCTTAGTATACTTAATATACTATCAATAGTTAAGTAATTGAGGGGCCAAAAAAATGTTGATTATAAGAGATCATATAGCAAACAAAACAACAGTTATTATGATTTTAAATAGAGGAGTTATTTATATACGGGCATTCAACGGTGTTTTTTTTAGTCCTCTTTGTCGATTATGCTGTGCTTTATTGAATTGTCAAGCTTTACAGAGGATGTCAAAAGTTTTCCGATAATCAATCCTGTAGTTCCAGTCCTAATGTGACCCGACCTTAAAGTAACAAGGACAATGAAAATGAAATCTGATTGTATGCATAGATTAAGCATTGAAATCTGCTTATATTCATTGATTGATATATGAAGAAATTAGGAAAAAATCAGGAATTCAGTTCTCAACGAAAAAGACCTAGTCATGCATTTTTTGGTAGTAACGCGTGCCAAATTAAAAAAAAAAAAAAAAAAAAAAAAAAAAAAAAAAAAAAAAAAAAAAACCGCGGGTGAAAAACCAGCAAAAAATAAGTGACATAAAGCAACTTGAGAGGGTTAGCTCTTCTCTGAAGGCTCTTTGTCTTTAGGAATTAACAGATTTTTAATGTTCAAATTAGTAGGGATGAACAGCGTTTTCGAATATGAATAATTAGTTTTAAAATCGCTGACAAAAATATAATACTCTCCTACAAACTTACTAATTTTGATACAACCAAAAGAAAAGTCATGGTTTTGGGTACGAATGGGCCGAAGATGGAACCATGGAGCAAAAAATCTTTTTATTTTTACATCCTTAGTACTTTAATCCTACACTTTTTATAAACAATCTCATTTTATTCCTATCTTGAAAACCCCAACTCATTAAGATAATCAAAAATTAAAGTAGTGTTTAAGAAGTCTCTCCTCTATATGTTAAAGAAAGTTTGTATCTCTTTTATCCTCATGTAAGTCATTCAAGATACATTGAGTATTTCCCGAGAAGGAACTGACTTTAAGCCACTTGACAACCGACAAAAGGATAGTCCCAAGTGGAACAGGAACGACATTACTTCTATTCCCCAGAGTAATGGACTGGTAAGAGGGTTCTTGGCATCTTAAACCACGGCTTATAATCTAATCCAAAAGCGAATGAAAAGTCACTATACTTAATTAATAAATTGTGAATCATATAGCAGCAAAGCCAATCGGTTGACATTAAAAAAAAAGAAAAAGAAAGAAAAAACAAGAAAAAAGAATAGGAAAAAAGAAAAAAAATCATTTCACAAAAAGAAAAAAAAATGCAGTGCATACTCTTTTGAGAGGATAAAAGAAGAATCGTTTTTCCCATCTCTCAATACCAAATCCAAAGTCATCTACCCCACTCCCAAGGTTCCAAGATGTTACTTTGGAATTTAGCTTATGTTTTTAGTTTAATTTAGCTTATATGTCCGCATTTGTCGGCACAGTGGACGATTTAGTCGGCACATTCTTTATATTCCGCTTCCAAACTCAAAATCCTAGCTGCAACTCTGCCTAGGGGGGCCTTAGGGGGGTCCACCCCCACACCCACAATTCCGTATTCCCCCGAATTTATGCACACTTTCGATTGAAGTTTTCAAACATAAATGTTTTTTTTAATATTCCCCCCCCCCCAAAAAAATCCTACGTAAGTGCCTGAAACGAATAAACTGAGCTAATCCCAGAAAATTGCTTTTCTGAACATATATATTCCTGTTTTTCCAGGGAGAGGATTCAAACAAATATTGATGGGAAGATTGCCCCAGCATATCTGCACAAAACTGTTTGACACCAAAAGTACCCATAAATTCAACCTTTATGTATATATGTACGTGTGTGTGCGTGCGTAAAGGGGGGGGGGGGGTCCAGATCAATCTAAAAAGCATAGATATATTGGGTGCACTCAAATAGGGCGATGTTGGTTCCATCCGAATACGGGACTTGCTATTTAATCATTGGTTTTGGAGTTGTACGACTTTTTACCTGAAGAAGCCAAATAAAGATGTGGCTTTCCCTAGGAGAGTTTACACTCAATAGAGTTGCAAACTCTCGAAAATGCAGGGGAGGAGGAAGATTTTTTGTCCATAATTTTTAATGAAGATAGAAAATCTATTTTTCAAAATCTAGGGGGCGGGCTTCTTGTTTTTTTTTTTTTGAAATACTAAAAAAGATATTTTTTAAAATCTAAGGGAAACAAAAAAAAAATCAATGGGGCAACCCCTTTCTTATTAGTGCCCCTAATATCTATTTTTTTTTTTTACATATACTCTATGCAAGTGATTCAAGCAGCATGGATTATTCTCCTGAAAAGGAACTGATTTTCAGCCACTTGACTACAAATAAAGGGAATTCTCCAAAGGGAAAGAAGTGGCATTACTTCCGTCCCTCGAGTAACAGATCGAAAAAAGAATCTTGGCAAGTAAACTCATGTCCCAAATTAAACACTGTGGCGAAATTACTGGGAATACAGAATAAGGCGCAGAAACGACTTGTTTAAAGTGCCAAAGACATCAAAACAAAAACATTTTTTCACCCCAGAAGCCATCCTAGGTCTATTCACTCCTGAAAACCATAATTTTGTATGATTTCTACTTTGGTTGTTTCAAAATTATGATGTTTTTGAGCGTTATCCCGTCTTTTTTTAGCGTTGCCACGTTAAAGTGTCAAAATTAATTACTGAAATTCGACAGCAATTTTCGTCCGTAAAAATTCAAACATTAGCAAAATGTTAGTTCCCAAGGACACCTTCAAAAAAAAGCAACATTTTCATAAACTGTTTGATGCCTCAAGTCTGAGCTTTTTCGGCTCATTTTTCACCCACGTTTTCGCTTTCTTTTTTAAATCTTGCACCCGCTACTACCAAAAACTGCATAACTTCGTATGAAGCATTTTTTAGTTAACAAATAAAATTCTCATTTTACTTCCTAATTAAAAAAATATATATATATGACAACAAGTTTCTACTTCCAATTAGAAAGATAGGGTTCATTTTAACTGACCTTGGTACTTCAAGTACGAATGGTATTAGATCCTTATTCGTGATGCAGATCAATTTTTGAAAGTACTATCCCCTTTGCAAAAATTTCATTCGAATTCAATTAAACTTAAACTTTGGATCTATAAATACATTATTAAATTTTCTTTTTAAATTTAAGACATATGAGGATTTAACAAAGTTTATGAGGCTCAAAACACTTTCTTTGAGCCTCATCTGTGCATTAAGGCACAAAACCGACTTTTTTAAGTCGTAAGCGTGAGGATGACAAAGAGGGTGAAAAGACTTCTCTTTGACAGACGATCTCAAGCATCATTTTGAATTTGCAATAGGAAATATAAATAAATATGTGAAATATAAATAAATAAAATATTTGAAAGACAAATGATTACATATTAATACATATGAAAAATACTTATGAATAAGTATAGCATAAAAAAAATGACATATAATGAAATGAAATGCAATTGGAATACCAATATAAACCTCAAAATTAAAAATTACTCGTTATTATTCAACATTCGACTAGCTAACCTTCAATAAAAGTGGATTTATATCTGCAGAGTAGCTAGGTTGTGGCACCTCGAAAAGGGTTATAGAACATTCTTCTTGCAGAAATTGTGCTGTTATTTTTACTGAACCTACACAATCAGAAAAGCTCCCGTGAAATATAAGGCCAGTTTAAGAGTAAAAGCCTTAAACTAGGTTTTGGCAGTGATAATTCGAAAGGCAATGCGTGAAATTTTTGAAAAAGTTTGGACATGAACTCATCTGCTTCTTCTCGGGGGATTGCTGGTATTTAGTGAAACCATAAAATTAGAAAATGGCAAAGAGCACTTCACCTGCAGCAATTCACAAAAGATTTATGCGACATATTTCCAAAAAGTTTCGCCATGAACTCACCCTGTTATTTATGGAAATGAGTATGGACACAGTCATTGCACCACAAAAAAGCTATTTTTCCAAATTTAGGGAAGGAAAAAAAATCTAGGGGGATTGACATAATGTTTAGAGCCCCCTTCCTCCAATTTGTGCCCATGAGACCTGTTATAACTTTTAATTTATACAAAGTATTGAGACAGCATGGATATTATTTCCGAAAAGGAACTGATTTTCAGCCACTTAACTACAAACAAAGAGAATTCCCAGAAGGAAAAGGAGTGACATTACTTCCATCCCTCAAGTAATAAGCCGAAAAGAAGAAAACTAAGCATGTAAACTCATGTTCTAAATTAAACACCATGGGGTTTAATTACTGAGAATACAAATTAAGGCGTAGAACTGACTTGTTCAAAATACCATAGACATCAAAACAAAGTTATTTTTTACTGCCCCCCCTCCCTCTTTGACCCATCTTAGATCTATTAACACCTGAGAATTGCAATTTTGTATGTTTTCTCTTTTGATTGTTTCAAAATTACAAATATTTTAAGCGGTATCCCGTTTTGTCAGCGTTGGCACGTTGAAACGTCAAAGTAAATAAGCCAAACGCTTAAGTTTGACAACACTCTTCGTCTTTATGAATTTAAGCATTAATACTCTGCTGATACTTAAAGACAACTAAACCTTCAAAGGGAAGCAACATCTTCGTAAGTGGTTTGGTGCCATAGGTTTTAGCTTATTTTTGGCTGATTGTTCACCAACGTTCCATTTTTTAAATTTGACGCCCGCTACCACCAAAAAGCATGGAAACCTTTTTCATTAACAATTGAATTCCCGTTTTGTTCCAAATTTTTCCAGAAAACTCAATTTTTTACTTAGCGAATTGAACTGATCAGATTTTACTTTCATTGACCTTGGTACCTTCATCTTGAATAAAAGCGAACTTATGTCTGCAGAGTAGCTAAGCTTTGGCAATTCGAAGGCGATAAGTGAAATCCTTCTTGTTGAAACATTGCTGCTATCTTTATCAAAGCTGATAGAATCAGACAATATCCGTAAGAGAAGTTCAAATGAAAAAACATCTAAGTGGATTTTGGCGGCGATAATTTATAAAGCAATGTATGAAATTTTTTGAAAAAGTTTGAACATAAACTCGCCTTTTTCTTCGATGAAAAATCTTAGTAATTACTGAAACCATAGAGCCAGAAAGGGTACCATAAGATATATTAAAAATACAATATAAGGCTAATTTTAGTACATAAATAAATCAAAGAACAGTTCGTGTGTAGTAATTCGAAAATGTGTTATTTGACATTTTCAAAAAGCTTGGACAAGAACTCGCTCTGTTTTTCATGGAGATTTGAAGATATTCAATACTACCCCAAGGTTTTCAGGAAAGAGAGTCCCAGAATAACTTTTATACGTACTAACCTGTTCTTCCAGAGTAACTGGAAATCTTGTCATAGGAGGGACAGCCACAGTTTGCAAAGCATTCGGCCGCCTAAAAAAATAAATAAATAGATATTCAAGACATATTGGCTTCTTAAAGTAAAAAATTTATTTTTTAAGACACGAACCAGTTAAAAATTGAATTATTAGGCTCAATTGCTGGCAGCACGTGGCGCAAGCAGGACCATGATTTTTTGGAGTCCAACCTATCTCACCAAGGAGGGGGAGGAGATTCTTAACTACGCAAAGGCACTTTTTACTAATTTAATATAAACTATAAGTAATAAATAGAATCGACTATATTAAATAGTCAAGTAAAAATTAAAATAATTTAAGAATACTAGTTTTCGAATCCGAAGAATGACACTAACCCA
>JAQQPU010022428.1:0-10642 GCA_029168905.1 Artemia sp. Kazakhstan ARC1039
CCTAATGAGTAAATATATACCCTAGGGGTTGGGAATAAAGTGAATTTACGCCAAAAGCAATTAGTATATTTGGAAAGAACATAAGAAAAGGCATCGAGGGGTTTGTTTACTTTATTTATATAGCCCAGTAAAAATAGCGTTTGAGGTCAAACAAATTGCAACAAAAATGATTTTTGCACCAAAAAATGCAGAAAAATCAGGAGAACAGCATACTAAAAGCCCACCAAAGTCCACCAATGGGAAAAAGTTAGACAGGGGAAAAAAGAGGGGAAAGAGGGAAAATTCTGAAAAAATGCCAGGACCTCTGATTTTAGCACTGTAAATACCCAGTCCTACGTAGTTCAAGTCGCAGAACTCGAATTCTGCATCAGAATTATTATATCACACCACCAGGGGTATCTGATAGGGTTAACGAGGGAAACAGAAGAAAATGAGGAAGACTCAGATTCGCTCGATTTCATCGCTGTAAAGACTATTTCTGATATTATTTGAGACGCAGAATCCAAATCTTCCTTCAGAATACTAGTTTTCCCTCATCGGAAAAAAATGGCAGAGGGTGAAAAGTAGGGAAATTGAATTCTCTTTCTTTTTTTTGGGCTGCGGAGCCCATTTCAACAAAGATTCAATCACAGTATATTAAGAATCATCACGGTGTATACAATTGGTACAGATTGATTGTACTTCGGCAAATCACAGACTTAAAACAAATCAAATAATAAAAAACTTAAAACAGGAACTTAGTTGTTACAATCATCATCAAGGTCAATGCTTCCTGAATTTTGGCAGTCGGTGCCATGACACTCGGCACATGCTTTTGTGCAGTGAAGTCCGCTTCTTTTGCAACTGCAACGCTTTGTTTCACAACCTGACTTGCAAGCACATCGTACCATTCTCAGTAGTGCTTCGGATGCTGGCTTTGGGTCCATCGTTACCGATACGTACTTAGTTCTGGCTAGCCGTCAACCCCAGTCACATGGGTCCAGATCAGCTGAGCAGCCCATCCATTCCATGACCTGTAGGAAAACTCTGAAGAAGTGAAACTTTGTAGCTTACAATGTCGGAGGTAAGCTTTCTGGGCGGACGAACAAGGTCAAAGAAGCCAATTTCGTGACAAACATGGTGTGAAACAAATCCTGAAGGTTGGTATCAGCTTTAGCCCGATAAAAAAGCAGTGTGAGCTTTTCGCCTGCACTGGTGATCTGATGCTTTTCTGAGTTCTTCCGGCAAAAAACTGCCGCATTTTTTTGGAATTCTTCATTGATCTTAGCCAATAAAAGTGACACTGGCTTTCCTACGCCGTAGAACCTAGAGGTCGTATCGCATCCCAAGAAAGCATGGATGGGCAGTATGACCTCTGCGACTTCCCCAAGCTTGCTTTTTGGTTCTCTTATGTTGTAGAGTTTGGATGTTCCCGGCTTGGTCTCCGCTCGAAAGAAAAGTGGGTAGCTTCATGGTTGGCAATGGTGAAGAAGCAAGACGAGCAGGTCTGTGTCATTGCCGAAAAGACAGGTTTCTACCTCAGAACAACATGTCACTGCGGCTGTCGCAATCGTAAAATCTGCATCACCTGAAGCATACACCACGCGACATTCTGACGAGCTTAGCACTCCACCTAGCAGGAGGATGGATTTTCCCTTGTTCTTCAGGTTGTTCAAGAAAAAGTCTTTTTTGCAGGTTACCGTTGTTGTACCAGTAAAGTCGATATCAGGAGATCTTAGGCCTTTCAATCTTTTTAAGTGAGTCTGGTCTTTTTTTGACGGTGAATCTTCGTATCCGTCGAACACAACGGTAGCATTTCCAAAAATTAGCTTTGACATAACTAGCGTAGGCCAGACATATTTGTCCAAAAGTAGCGCCGGTTGTCCAAGGCAATTTATGTTGGAGCAATCCTCCATCTACAACATATTTGCAACTTGTTGAAAGATTCGCAGAAGAGCCTTCGATCATTTTTCAGTGGGCATTTGAAAGGGAAGCCTTGTCAGCTCTGCGTAGTAGTTGGTATGACCCGAAAAGTGCAGGAGGAAAAAAGCAAAGTTCATAACCAAAAGTATCCGACAGATCCTGACTGTCGGCAGTGGCTACAGCCGCTAGTCGCTGGAACAATAATGTTTTTGGTCAATCTCGACCGGCTCACCATCAAGCTTCGGAGTTGACTTTGCAGCCATAGTTATGACTTTATCTCTCCTTTTGAGTACAAAAGTCTCTACTGGCTTTCCAACCATCCTTTGCAGTATGTGCAACCCAACGTCTTTTGCTTCGTCAGCGTTGACCTCTGGCGAAGCATTTACTCCGGTAACAATATTCATTAGCTCCTGACCCCTGTTGAACGGCTGCAAAGGCTCAAGGAACTTGAGCAACTTCTGCAAATCTTTGCTGTCTCTCAATATCCTGGACCCCGATGCATCAACGCGCTGGTCGCTTGTGTGGTAAACAGATCCAGTTAGGGGTTGCATGATTGCATTCATTTGAGCTCGCACTGGCATAGATAGTATCCAGATCAACCGCTGTGCTTCATTCATACCTCTCCCTATAGTGAGACCACCAGCAGTCTTCAGAGTTTTCATGAAGACTTGTTCTATGACAAGGTCTGCTGCCAGTCCTGACCACGAATGTTCGGTTGTGTTAACAGAAAAATGACCAGTTTGGAACTTCTCGTATAATTCTGGCTGCGATTCTTTCAAACCGACAAGGGTTTGTAAATGAAGACGGGCTGATTTAGCATATGCAGTTCGACCAAATGCCGCGAAATAAGGAAGCATACTAAACCAGCTCTGAAGATACAGGTCGAAATCTCTAGTCCGTTCAGCGCGAACTGACATCCTAAGAATTTTATTCATTTCAGAATACTGTTCGAGCCACTGTTTCACAGTCCTAGATTCGCTAACTAGCTTTTTCTTTGCCTGCTCAGTTTCTTCTAAAAGTGAAACCACCGCTTGAGACGCAGAAAGGTCTTCAATAGAAATATTTTCGGATTTCAGCTCTGTATAGACACTGGCTGCGCTCACCATTTGGGGTGCGGGTTCACTTCGTAGACCATCGGCAGTATCTTTGAAAGCACAGGCAAAAAGTAAGATGTGCAGAGCTAAGTCAAGAAGAGAATGTGCCCTCATTGCTCTAGAAAATGCTTTGCCAGAGATGATGTGTTTTACAGTGTTCGGTGCGTAGATCCGTTCATAAACTTCAACCAAACCTGCTTCTTCCATAAGATAGCCCATACACCCAAGAAAACTCATTCTTCCATGAAAGGACCCTAGCATCACTGTTATCTCTTTCAAAGGGCTACTGAAAGGCGACGATTCAACCATCTTTCTCGCATTCCAATACAGTGGTTGGTCGAAGGTTACGACAGGAATCTGGTTCAGTTTCTTTGCCTTCTCTGCAATAAACATAAACGTTGTGTTGACGCACGTGATATCGGTTGGGTTTAAATCAATCATAAGCTGGAAAACTATCGATGACTGCTTCTGGGTTTGTC
The DNA here is from genome assembly GCA_029168905.1 of Artemia sp. Kazakhstan ARC1039. NCBI lineage: Eukaryota > Metazoa > Arthropoda > Branchiopoda > Anostraca > Artemiidae > Artemia > Artemia sp. Kazakhstan ARC1039. The sequence goes on from JAQQPU010022428.1 coordinate 3,476, forward strand.
CAGCATGATCTGACTGCATTGCACCTTACCAGCCGACTGGAGAACCTCGCAGAGCTAGCTGAGAATTTACCCACATGATATCAAGATGTCTGCCATTGACTCTGAACTCTGGAAGTACCAACTCTACGTAAGTGAGCTGATTTGTAAAGGCAGTATGCTTCACGTAAGGGTAGATCGGTAGAGCAGCTTCTTCTATAATTTCTTTCAAGTCAAAATCTTTTCTGGGAAACACGCGTAACTCGTCTTTGCCGCACGGCGACTTAACCTCAAGAATAGCCATACCATGTGAAGTACCGTGTCCAGCCAGAGTGTTAGCGTTATGATCGTAATTGTCTGCAATGTACTGGACAAGAGTGCCTCTTGGTATGTTGAGTTCTTGGTCGGGGCTTTCAGCCATTGCCGCACATCTTTCAAATCGGAGAGCTTCTGCATAGCCAACACAAAAGCCTAGGCTGCTCAGTGTGTCGACAACGTCGCGTGAACCGAACCGATGATGCATAGACTCAGCCAACCCCAGCTGCATTGGTGCAATAATGCTTTTAGGTCTGGTGTTTTACATTATTGCCTGCTCTATTGCACTTAACACAAGTTTGGCGTTGCTGTGTTTGATCAAAATGGACAGGAAAAGCCGTAGGGATGGAACAAGGAACTCGAGATTGTCCTCTGCCGAAACTAAGGTGCGCGTATTTGGTCATATTCTTCTATGGACGATATCACAGGTTTTATTTCGCTCTCCACTATTCTTGCAAAAGCTTTCGCAATCTCGAATTTTTCTTTCTCCGGATTTACGTCTTTTGGCAATTGGAAATAAACCCAAAGAATGCTTGCAGCCGTCTCCCTAAGCGTCACTATACTTTGCTTCCCAGGAACATCAGAAATGATCACCTTGTTGCCGAAGTAATCAACTATCACTTTCTTCAGGTAAACGTTGCTGTATGGCTTCAGATCCGTTTCGGCTAAAAACTCCTCCATTTTTTTTTTTAAATATCGGTCAGTGTAACCTGCACATCATTCAGACCGACAAAGAAGTTCGCAGCTTTGTAAAACGCTTCTTTTTGAACCTCGTCGGAAGGTCTGCCTTTTTTACACTTCTTTATTTCAGGTTCACCACTTAATTTCGAATAGCACTGAGGCTAGTTTTTTCCAGTTTTGAAGTTAAGTGAACAAACTGTGTGATAGATAGCATCAGCAGCGTGGAGATCAGCAGTAGCTGCATTCGACCTTCCCGAAATGCTGGTCGACCATTCGTCTTGTCTTTGTGAACACAGAAGTTTAACACTGGCTTGAAATGTGTCTGTTCTAACAGTCTGGGATGAAAAATAGCCTGAATGACGCGGATCAGCAATGACAGGGGTCGCACAAAACAGACAGTCTTTGTCGAATGCGAATAAAGAACTTGCAGAACGTAAGGATCTACTGTTACTTTGTTGATCACTTGCTGAATCACTTTCATTGCAACGCTTAAGACTAGAAATTCTTCTCTGGTTACTGAAGTCTCTTCGGTAGTGAGCATGAACCTTGTCACCGGGGTTAACTTCGACAGAATCACCTCTTTCTTTACTGGCAGTATTAATTGTGACGGCACCTTTGCTTCCAAGCGTAGAAAGACTGCTATCATCTCCTTCGCTCTGAAGACAGATTGCACATTGTGAAGCCATACTCGTCTGAAATGAAGATACGAAAGATCCAGTAACAGAGAACTTGATGAATAACTTAATTAGAATATTAATATTAATATTAATATTAGAATATTAAAATATAATTAGAATATTTACATAATTAGAATATTAATATAAATTAGAATATAATAATAGAATATTAGAATATAATATTATAATATAACTTAATTAGAATATTAGAATAATATTAGAATAACAGAGAACTTAATTCAGTAACAGAGAACTTGATGTGGGAAGAGGACTAAAGCCGCGAATCTCCTTTACTATTATTATTATTATTATTATTTATTGGAAAACCCGTCACACAAAAAAGGAAAAGACGGAGCAATAAGCAAAGAAAAAGCAATACACATAAACTTAGGAGTTATACATGTGGTTTCTAGTGACGAACGCTGGAGCTAAGATTTAAATCAGCTCTTAGAACAAATTACACAAAACGAGAAAGAAAAACTCAATTATACACTGCTCTGTAGGTACGCGAAATGTTTCTTTTTTTTAGGCTCCTAAATACTGAACAAACATAAATAATATGAATAAGTGCATCAAGCCGCAATTGGTAAAAAAAAATAACCCAAATAATCATCAGTGAATTAAAAAAGATATACTGTAGATAATCATATCAACTAGTGTAAATATGACAAGAAACGGTAAAGCCAATTAAACGAACCAATCCCCAACGCAAGCATAAAACTGAACTTTTTACACGACTGATAAGATGTTGTCAGCACTCCCTGTTTGTGAAATTTTTTAGTTGGATAATTAGGGAGATACGGAGCAAAGAAATTCACAAGATTTGTCCTCTTCTTGTAGAAAACTGAAATTGAAGCACAAATTGAACGAACATAGTGAACTGTTCACTGAGGTAACTAACACAGTTTCCACGGATTGATCATTTCAAGCATTAAGATTCAGTTCCAGGAGCAGCAAGATGGCGTTTGTAAAAATAGAGATAAAATGTCACGAAACTGAGCATAGCAGTCACTTAAAAGCGAAAGAATTCTCAATGGTACAAGATAAACAAAAAATGGCTAACATTCTTGAAGATTCGGAACAAAAATGACCAAATACTCAAAAGAAAACTTAGCTATTTTGAGGATTCAGCGCGTTACATTTTGGGTAATTCAGCCACTGAAGAGACACTAGATCTCAGTCCAGAGAACTTCATGCGTAATGCTAACTTGTTGATGCCAGGCCTATATCCTGCTAGCAGGATGGTCGCATCTTAACATCGCAATGACCTGGAAAACCAAAATCTCCCCTTCTTCCCCCCTTTTCCCCCTCATAAATGTACAGGGGACAGAGTAATCGAGATTCTGATGCAAGATTTGGCTTCTACGTTAAAAATTACATCGGGAATCATCTTGACTTGGATCAATCCGAACACTTCTGGATTTTGCGGAATTCCCCATGGTTCCCCCAAGTTTTCCCCTGCCACGGATTTTCCCATGTGTGGATTTTGGTGGGTTTTTAGTATTGTATTCTCTGATTTTTTCTGCATTTTTCGGAGTAAAAATTGCAATTTTTGTTGCAATTTTTTGAGGTTGGGCCTTTTTTTTTTAGCTATTTTTACTGATCTAATAGGTCAATAATGTGAATTGCTCAATATTTACCAAAAAATGAGCAATATAGTACCAAAAAGACAGGTATACTGAAAAAAATGATCCTTTTCTGTGGATGCTTGAATTATGTGGGCCTATCTTAGGTTTAATAAGATTTTTAAATACTTAAAATTCCAGTTTGGGGAGGGGGCAAACTGTGGCCAGGAATTAAAATCATCCATATTCATTTCGCTTGCTGAATTTTAAGTAGAACTGAGTTTAAAACATCTTTGTCTTTGTCAAGCTTCGCTTATGGACAAAGCTTAGCAGAAGTACTATGTACTTATATTCTCCATTTTAAGCAAAGCTGATTGTATAATAGGCTAATCACCCCTTTTAATATTCCCGAGAGCTTATACAGTCAGCAAGTAATCTTGTACAAGAGCCAAGGAAAAAAGGTGCCTACTATTTCTGTCCAAGCCTGTTTCCTTTTTTACATACTTATTTCAGCCTTGGTTTTTAACATTATGAAAAAAACAGGAAGTTTTTTCAACTGAAAGTAAGGAGTAACATCAAAAGTTAAAACAAACAGAAATTACAGCGTATTTGAAGAATGTTGCCCCCTCTTCAACACAACGTTCTTCGCGCTAAAGTTTTTTAGTACTTTTAAAAAAGCTTCTTATTGTTCTTCTTAAACGACTCTTGTGTTCCAGGAGTCTTTTTTAAAGAATTGGGACAAAATTCAAACTTTAGCGTAAAGAGTGAGGTGTTGAGGAGCAGGCAACCCCCTTCATATACGTTGTGATTTTTGTTATGTTGAAATTTTAATGTTGCTCCTTACTTTCAGTTGAGAAAATTTGTTTTTTTATTTAATTTCTGATCGTTTTTTAAATGATGCCAAGACTTAGCTTACTGTAAAGTGTGCTATAAAGACATAATTGGATGTGTGACAAACGTGAGGCGCCATCTTAGAACAAACTTCCGCAAGAGCAGGGTTCAGAGCAATCAGACATCAATGCCGCAGTATTAAGACTTTCAGAATAAATTACATGCTGAGTCTATAATTGAAGCCAGCTTGAAGCTTACGTCGTGGGTCGGCTTTGACAACATTCCCATTACAAAAATGGACACTTTAATCTTAGTCCTGAAAATACTTTTGGAGACTCAGAACTTTGTAAAAGCTTCAATCAGGGCAGAACTAAAACTAGTGGGATAATTAGACACGTCATTGCCGCTGTAGAAAGAGATATGCTTTCTTGTGAACTGAAGAAAGCTCATATCTCTTTAATAGTTGACGAATATATTGATAAATCTTGGCAGAAGGTCTTGGTCCTTATAGCAAAGTACAAAGTCTCCAAAGATATAGTGCGAGAAGACTTTCTGGGGCTTTTGCCACTAAGTGATGCCAGTTCAGAAGGGCGCAAGCGTCTAATACTTGGACATTCGCAAAGCCTAGGAACACCTTTGCAAAATTTGCGTTATACCTTTGCGTTAACACTGGACATCAAAAAGGTCTTGGTGTACTGTTAAAATTATATGTGCCAGATTTTCTTCTGCTAGGCTGCACTAGCCATTCGCTTGCTCTCTGTTCTGCATATGCAGCTAAGAATTTGCCAGATGGAATTGACATTTTTATTCGTGACATAGTTGCATATGTGGCAAATAGCCCAAAAAGACAGGATGAACTAAATATCTACCAAAATTTCTGTCATGTAGAAAACCATAAGCTTTTGCAGACTTCAAGTACGCAATGGCTCACCTTTGAAGCTTCCGTTAAGCGGATCCTTGAGCAGTGGAGCCCGCTCCTTTTATTCCTTACCAACCATGGAGAAGATGACTCCGCTGGAGATAGAGGAGCCAAAGAAAAGGCTAATAAAATTCTTGCTTTTATGCGTGATTCATCTGTGAAAGTTACTTAGTATTTTCTTGCATTTGTCTTACAAAAGATCAATGGACTAAACAAAGAGTTTCAAGCTGAGGGAACACGGATTCACAGGCCTTTGGAAAGTTCGCCACAGACGTATCTGTTGCTCTACAAGTGGTTTGTCAATAAGGAAGAAATAGGGTGCATGAAAGATTCATATAAAGTTTGGTTGAGCCCTGCTCATTTTCTTGCACTTGATTGTATAAAGTTGGGACCAAATGCACTCTGCCTCATGAGAAGCCTGCAAAACACTGGCCTATTGAGTGGTCAGCAGGTTCACTGCATCAAGATGATCTGTCTGAATTCGTTTTTAGAATTGTGCTCACAAATGAGCAAACGAATTGGCTACAATGACCTAACGTTGGAAAATCTCAAATGCTTAAGTCCAAATGTTGCCTTATCTGGAGATGTGGACACTCTTGTGCCTCTTCTTCAACAGTTTCCGAATTTGCTGGGTGACACTGAGGCACAACGTGATAAAATGCAAATAAAAATGCAATAAACATGCAATTTTGTGTGCTGTTTTGAAGGATAATAAATCCGTTTTGTTTCTGCTTCCATTTTTTTTGCTGTATTACGTTACGGTACTTGACTTGACTAAAGTGGAGTAAGCTATAGTTCACGACTAGTTACTTGGACCTCTTATATTACTTTCAATACCTTTGAATAAAATGGAGACAAAACTTTAACTAAACATTGAATGCATTCAACTATAGTTCAGTTAAATATCTAAGCAATCAAAATAAACACCTGCAAATTTCAAGCAGAGCATTACCATATAAGCTATAATAATTATCTAACTTATTATTTAGAGGTTGATCTCCTAAATTTATTTTGAATACAATTGAAAAATTTACATATGATCAAGGAGGCACACTTGTGCCTCTATAAAGAGGCGACCCACCACAATGTTAAGCGATTTCCGGTCCTAGCGGTCGCAGAGAGACAGCAGTAATCGCATTTTGTAGCCCAAGCTCAAACTAAGAAACGTGCAAAATTTCACCCTCCTCCGACTTTATCTTCATGGGTAAAAGTGGGCCGGAAGTTTCGACCCTCCGACCACAGCCCCCCTTTAACGTTGTCCGATTATTTTGAAATTTAGAGGCTAAGTTTTCCTAGGGTTCTGGAGCTTATCCTCGAAATTTCAGCTCAATCCGATCACTCCTTCCCTGTTTTCCAAAAAACAAATATAGCCACTTAAAGATCATTTCTCTTTTTGTTTGTTATCCACGCCTACAGGCCACAGTTGGCAACTGATCCGGGTGAATGAGGACTCATTCGAAGCAGAATTCGACCTGTTAGGGCCTTTTGATATTTTCAGACTGAAAAAATTATCCCCCGAATTTACATTTACGAAAAACCTCGTTTTCCTATAAGAGCCCATGTTAATTTTTCCCACCACAGCCCCCCTTTAACGTTGTCTTATCGGGCTGAAATTTAGAGGATAAGCTTTCCTGGGGCCTGGGAGCCTATCCTAGAAATTTCAGCTCAATCTGATCACTCCTTCCCTGTTTTCCAAAAACCAAATATCAAGTTTTGTGGGGATTTGCTTGCGTCAAAAATAGATTCCACTTACTAAAAAACAATTACAATTGTGTCTCTTTAGTACAGCGGTCGATACTCCTAACTATCGGGCGGTAGACCCGGGTTCGATTCACCGTCAGAGGAAATTTTTTAAAAACTGAACTTAAAGTTTAAAAAGAAACTCAGGTTCTTTTTTAAATTATTTGAAAAAAATTACGTTTTCTAAAGAGCTAAAGAGGCTGAGTTACAAGGTCGACCTTTAAAACGTACAGGGATTAGGAGGCACAGTTGGGGGGCTGTTAAAGAGACTGAAGCACAAGTTCGAACCTTAAAACGTACAGGGATTAGGAGATGCAGTTTGCAGTTGGGGGGCTTCTGCCCCCCAAACCCCCGCTTCTGTATATAAAAGGGGCTATGCCCTCCTCAACGCCTCGCTCTTTACGCGGGGGGTTTTGCGGGGGGTTATAGCGGGGGGTTATAGCGGGGGGTTTGGGGGGCGGCA
>JAQQPU010022429.1:0-12693 GCA_029168905.1 Artemia sp. Kazakhstan ARC1039
CCATTTCTATTTCAGTTTGTGAATGAAATAAATAATTGATGTTGAAATTAAGTTAAAATTAAGAAAACGTTGATTATTATTGCAAGGTTTCAGAATTTTTAAAGTATGAAGGTATGTAAAATCTTGGTCTGTATCAACAACAAACAAATGATTATCGAAAATTTCATCAATCAGAGGAGAGCGGGCAGATGGAGCAGTTAGGTTACAGATAAAATCGCCAACATTTAGAAATGCAGAATTACTAGAAATAATGCTTGAAATATTTCTACATAACTTTTGAGAGGCAAGAGCAAAAAGGTGTTCAGACGTTTTATTATGGTAATCAGTTGGCAGATAACCATTGTAGATAAACATATTATCAACTTTAACACCACGAAGTAATCACAGGATTCTACAATCAGCGAACTAGTAGTGGAATTCACATAAGTCACAAGACCGCCCGACGGTATACCACCAACGCTATTTTGCTTTGCAGGATGTGCATAGCAAGTGAATTTATCTCTAGTATCCAAAGACAAGGGCCTTACTGACTTAAAAGATGCTCTTGTCAGCGAATCACATCATATTTTGACACAAGCTCATCAAGAACTGAAGACTTTTGAACGATGCCCCTGTTAATTTTTAGAGATAAGCATCTCATATTCACAATATGGTCGACTGTTGGCACTTTGATCATGTGGATTAAGCTGAATCTTTGCTGGAAGTTTATTTGGAAATTTCACACTTTAACAGGTGTGGCTACCAGTCTTGCATAACACACAGGAAATACTAGCTGTGCACACGTTTGAGCGGTTAGATAAGTGATTGGTAGAACCACATCGACCACACATAGCACCTGATTTGCGACTTATGGCTATGGGACCTACCTCGTTTCACTTAAAGCATCGACGGGGAAGAAAGAGAAATACCTGAACAGGTAGACGTTCATAACCAATGTGCATAGATTCTTTTAGGAAAAAGTCAAGGTCATATACGAGTCTCAAACTACACTTTAAAGGCGCGGAAAGCACCACAGTAGCGTATCTTTGTGCTTTTGAAGATTAGTTGTTGAAGGTCAGAAAAGTCTAAGTATTAGGGAACTTGCTTAACGACGATTGCGAAGACTGGTTCCTTCATAAAAGTACTTATAGATGGCTGAGCGGCTTTCAAACTCTCAACTATTTCGTTAGCTGCTCATTTGAAGCGACCAACAATTTTCCAGTTGTTATTCGATCGTTTGAGATCCGTAATGTCATTTGAAGCCTCTTTGCATATGCTGTCAATTCAATTCAATTTATTAAATACTACAATAATTACATAAATACACTGAAGCGCTAGAGGGCCCAAGAAGCATAACTTGAGGAAGACCTCGTATCAATCTCCAAATCCACACTAAACAAAAATCAGGGAAAAAAAAATACAACAAAATCTCGAAAATATAACCACAATTCGAGAAAAATCTACAAAAATAAAAAAAAACAACTACAAACAAACAACTGCTACACAATACTCTTAGACTTAATTTTCTCCAAACTGAAAATTTCCTGTAATTTATTTAAATTCTAAACCATTAACAATAATAGTAAACAGCAGGGTTTTAATCTGATTCAACATAATAAGAGAAGAAAACAGAAAAGAAAAAAACTAGATGAAGTAAAGCGGAAAAAATAGATAAAGCAAAATGAATAAACAAACAAATATAACGAAAATATTTCAAACTTTAGAGAATATTTTTCTGCAAAGGGAAGAAGAGTTTTTAATAAGAGAAATTTCACTGGGAATAGAGTTCCAAAGAGCATTTGCTCTATAAATTGGTGACCTCTGAGCTGCTGAGGATACCTTTTTAGGCAGCCGAAATTGGTTAACAGAGCTCCGAAGCAAAGGCTGGCACTTACGTGTTGATGCTCGATTGAAGTAAGATATGATGTTTGGTGGAAGCAAGAAATTGAAGGCTCGATGAGTTAGTTTTAGGCTCTGCTTCTTGATAACCACATCTAAGGCATCTAGACCTGTATCACTGTAAAGATCAGTTGTAGGACAGAGTCGGGGAAGGCAAAAGATTGCCTTCGCCGCTCTATTCTGTGTTGTTCGGAGCTGCCGAAGGGAAGAATAGTTAGTATTGCCCCAAACAGTGCAGTAATAAGAAAGATAAGGAAGGACAAATGTTTAGTAATAGGGTCAAATTCTGGCTAAGTATCTGGATAGATTACAGCCGTCCCAGAACTGGTATCGTAAACCAGATTCGTTTATCCACCAAACGCGTTTTTCAGAAGAGCCAGAGAAAAATAGAGCTACTATTTGTTCCAGTTTTTCTGAAAAGATTTTTAATAACCCAGGACTTTTGTGGAAAAATTTAACACACAAACAAAAACAAAAGCCAAACCAGTTATTCATCCAAAGTTACACTCGAAAAGATATTTTCGATAGGAGACAAATCAATGTTCACTATATCAGTTTTGGATGTTTATAATATAATTCGTAAAATTAAGAAACCTTTTTCAAGAGGTACAGATCACGTTTGCGCCAAAAACCTCCTATATGGAACCCCAAATCTTTTTTATCACCTTGCCTTACTTTTCCAAATGGTGTTTACAAAAGGAATAGTTCCTGCCTCGTTTTCAACTGGCCGTCTTACTCCTGTCCCTAAAAAGAATAAATCCCTAAATGAGTGCTCACCATACTGGCCAATAACGGTAGCTAAAACTTTTTGTAAAATTTTCAAGAAGTTGATAATGCCTGAGTTGGTTGATAAATGTCATATGCCCCCACACCAATTTGGGTTCCAGAAAGGAATAGGTTGCGCTCATGCACTAACGGCACTGTCGTCAGTTTTGATTGATGCTGATAAACTAGTAGAGCCGCTTGTTCTAAGGAGCCATGATGTCAGTCATGATTTTGATTCGATAATTCACGCGCATATCCTCACTGAATTGTATAAACGCGGGGTCAGTATTTGTATTAAACGTGCTTTGTGTAATATGCATAATCATTTAAATGTCATTGTTAATCTGCCTGATGCAATAATTACAAAGATAACCATACCTGTTTATCGCGGAGTAAGGCAAGGCGCCCTTACATCCCTAATTGCGTTTAACAACTTTATTCTCGACGCACAATCTCAAGTAGTTTCTTCCTGTATTCTAGAAGGGATAGATCTGTCTCTTATTGCTTATGCGGACGATCTCTTTAACCCCAGCTGAACGGTACTGGCGTTCGAGAAAAAATTTTCCATTTTGAGTCAAGAGTATTCAAAAATAAATCTTAAATTTAAGACTGAAAACTCAAAAGTGATACTATTCAACTGGGGCCCAGTTCCCGAAGGATTTAATGTTGATCTTAATGGAGTGTTGGTTGCTCCTAAATTGGAAATTAATTATCTTGGCCTCCCATTCGGTAACTCCCTTAAAACAACTAAAAGGCTTCTCATTCGCCATTTCCAGCACCGGACGTACAGTGCCTACAGGGGCATAGTATCCAATAAACCTCGTTTTAGTCGCCAGCTGCTAGCTAAATTATATAACTCATATGCACTCCCAAATTTTTTATACCTTGCACCTTCTTGGCGTACCTTTTCGGCAACGGAATTAAAGCCTCAGACGAATGCATTATCGGTATGCTGAATATCTTCTCGGCCTCCCCCCCCCCTTGGGCAAGTAATTCTTGGGCCAACAGGAAATACAGTTTAATTGACCCAAATGCTGCCATCGGCAGATGTATTGCAGCTTACAATAGGGGAATAAATGGACACCCGTGGTGTTTCCTTTTAAAACAATAGGTCTTTCACGTCTACTGTTTTTGTGTTTGTTATATATACTGTATGATTGTTTGGTTTATTATTATGCTAGTGTGCTTGTTCCATAAGTTTTATCTTTGTTTTGTTCGTGCTTGTCTATGGGCTAGTTTCTGCCAGGTCCAAGTTTTCTTTTATCATAAAGGGTATAAATTTATGGAATATTTTGGATAATGATACGAAGAAGGCAGAAAATTCTAGTGATTTTAAAGGAAAATTGAAAGAAAAACTAGTAAGCAAGTATGAATTCTAGTTTTGTTTGCTTTGGAGGAAATTTGATTTGATTTAAATTAAGTTGTAATTTTTGTTGGTTTTATGACTGTGACCTCACAGCTTGGATTTGGTATGTATTTGCTGCCCCGGTAGTATTATTATTATATTTTTTTTCTTTCTTTTCTCTTTTTTTCTGATGTATGTTTTTTTTGTATGTTTTCTTACCTGATTCACCCCACGTCAACCGTTTGGTTTTGGGTATTTCATATTAGTTTTTGTATGTAAATTATTGTTAAAGTTAAATAAAAATATCAATATCAATACCACGCCTTACACTACCGGCCGAAGGTAGTGAAACAGGAGATTGGTAACTGCGCCATGAAAAAAATATAGCACGTGAAAGTTTTTTAAGTTAAATAGAGAAGGTACGAAATAGAGTAGTACACTTTATAATTCTGCAAGAGAACTCTCGTAGTGATACGTCTAGTTACTAAATAAAGCTAAAGTCGAATCAAAATCTAAAATCACTCCGCGAATTTGAAAAAATAGAGGATTTGGTTGAATTTCGCGATATATTTTATTCCTTCCTTCCTCCTGAAACCCTAGTGAATTTTTCAGAACGAATATGGTAAATGCGAATTTTCGCCATGTCGGCCCATCTAACTAAGAAAGCAAAATCAGTTTCTAGCCTAAAATAAGTTATTTGCTTACAAGAATTTACTACTTTTGGTATTGTTTGATCCGCTTCAATTTCGATGTTTCGTCAACAAAGTTGAACAGTGAGATATAAAGTGAAACGAAATATTCTTAGAAATATTCAATATTTCCTAACCCAAGAAAACATTTTTTCTGAAGTATTACACTCAAGGACTAAGGTGAGTCACAGTAAAGAACTGACATTTCCTTAGCACATCGGCAATCTGTCAAAGCCAAAAAAATTAAATAAAATTTGCCGGCTTTTCCTTAGGATGACCCTTGTAAAGAACAAACCACGGTTTAAAAAACAGCTGAGCTACCAAAAATGCAAGTGTTGGGTAATTACTCCTTTTTGATTCACTGTTGTAAATAGTTTATCCCAAGCCGTTCTTCAAAGTAAAATATCAGCAAAACAGCTAATCCTTTTTTCAAATTATAGACCCATGTATTTACTTGTATTCTTCTATTTGTAATCGCTTGTTGCATGGTGGGGTGTAAAGAGCAGCAAATGGTGAAATAAGATAGTGCCATCTATTGTTCTGGTACACTTGTAAACATGGTAATTTGTTGAAAGAATTGAAAAACCTTTCTTCAGTGGAATAAATGTCAAAAACAGGAAAAAGTATTAGGCCTTTGAAAAGACACAATAACTTTCAATTTACAATCAAATGACCACTCTCACAAGTTTCTAAGGTAGTCCTTTTAATTTTAAGTGCATATGAAAAGTTTTTGGCACTTTTCTTGCCATTTTTGAGCTGCATTACAGAAGCAAAATATTCTTTTTGATATTTTCCTTTTGTTTCGGGATCTTCTTAGACCATAGTCCATAAGTTTCAGGTCAATAGAAAAAATTTAGCATTTTTTTAGCCTTCTTTGCTAGATAAGGGGGGGGGGAAGGCATCTTCAAACTGAAAAAATCCTTACGTAGTTGAGTACAACAAAACAGGCTATGCACGTCCGCAATTTCTCCTGAATTGCTAGACAGATTGAACTGATACTTTCAACAAGCGTTGTATGTTAATTAGACCGAAAGTTCTGATTCAAGGGAGGGAGCAGAATTAAACCAAAAACTCTAGGTGCAGCCAGTCATCGAAATTAGAGGACAGAATCATTCTTATTTGTAAAACTTGATTAGCCTTGTGATATTATTATAATCTAATTCCATTAACCTTAAAATTAAATTAACTAACATAGAAATTTAATATAGTACGACTTTTTATATTTCCTTCTCGAAAACTGAAAAATGAGCATAAAATCAATTCCAATAATAAAACTCAGAATTTGTTTGAAAAAGACATTTTGGGTCCTAAGTGACAAACAAGAGAACACAAAACCTCTGTCTTCTAAAAATAAAACTTATTGTTATGTTCCCGTACTCATTATGAATTTTCTTTAGTTTATCTATGTCCACCCCAATAGAGCTTGAAGATGGTTTGTAGAGATGGCAAAAGACATTTTCCTAGAAAGGCTTATCTATACACGTTATAACAATTGCAAATGTTAATTATCGAAAAGACGTCAGACATAGCTCTGGTCCAAAATTAAAATAAAAGTTAAAATTTGACAGAATAGTGCATTCATTAAACTTTTCACAATCAATTCAATTACCACAGCTTTTTTAGGATTTAATGCTCAATTTCGATTAGGAAAGAGCCCTTTATCCTCAGTATTTTGACCGGGGGCCTTCTTTCTAAAACCGTATCTTCATTACAGCTTTAATTTGAAATTAACTCCCAAAACCTACTAAAATATGCCGTAAGGAATTTGTACTAAATGCCTCCCTCGATTTCGGAAAGATTTAAATATTTGAGACAAATATTATCAGCTAAAGGTGGCTGAAGTATTTCAAAGAGATGACTAAGATTAGACGACTTTAAAAACGACAATCTTTCAGGTTAGCAAATGTGTTAATAAACTGGTAAAGAAAGACGATTAATTCAAATTTGTGTTATATGTTCTTTCTTTTGTGACGCTGTTTTTTTAGGAAGTGGAGAGATGCTTATTTCTAAGTAATGATATTGTGATGTGAATTAAAACGCTGTTTTGTATTCCCTGATTCGGCATTTAAGAAAACTTTGTTTTTATTAAAAAGAGCTTATTGTTGACCTATCACGAATTAGGTTGGACATCACATAGATCTTCAAACACTATTGCCACAAACAAGACCCTGAGCAAACCCTGCAATAAGTTGAGGATCACAACTTAACATTAACGAAATTCCGTTCTGTCGACCCCTGGTAAAAACTGTCAATAACACTTTTTTATAAAGAATTTATCAAATTTCATATTAGACTCGAACAAATTTTCCTTGAAATAATTGCTCATATGTGCAAACTACAGAATAAAACCTTTATAATTTTCGTCAACTCAAAACATGTTCCAGCCTATCAGCAAAAAAGTCACGCCTAATTTTTTTTAAGTGGATTCACCCGTGCTAATAAAACTAACATGTAAGATGTTTCTTTACATGTATAGGATTAAAGTTTATACTTTTAGTAAACTCCCAATAGAAAGCAGGCAGTTAAATAAAACAAAAAGACAAAGCCGATATTAAAAATATATATAATAAGCTAATCAAAGAAAGAATTGCAGTAAATATGAAAAAACGACATTTCAGATAAAAACAAAATAAAAAAAAGATTAAAATAAAAACAAGACAGTTCAGACAACATACATTCTAGGCTTGGGCATACTGTCAAATTCAACTCCAAATATCTCATATTCTAGTGTTAGATTTCAAAGAAGGGGTGTACTTCTCATGGGATTTTTCCTATGCCTAATAAAATAATTTGTCAAGATATCTGTACTATCTTTGATAAAAGTTAAAAATTACAACTCTTTACTTGAGTATTTATAAATATACTTAGGCTTTGTGGACATAAGTAGAGTAGTACCTTATACTTCTATAGATGCCCTAGGAATTCCCATACTATTTGCTTGATGCTCTAAACCTTTTCAAAGAGAGTGAGTATCCTCTCACATGGTATACACTACAGTTTGACGTGCACATTGCAAAAAGCGAGCAAACCTATAATGTTGTCAAACACGTTTTGAAACTATAGTCGAGATTGTATAACACAATCAGACTGGTTTTTGCTATTGATTGAAACTACACATGGAATTGCACAAGAATATGCAGTACAGTTTCAAGTGCACATTGCAAAAAGCGAGCAAACCTATAAAGTGGTCAAACACGTTTTGAGAGTATAGTCGAGATTGTATGACGCAACCTGACTGGTTTTTAAGGCAACACCCATTTTTTAGGGCCAACCATCTAGTAGTGTCAAGGGTTAATTTAAAGCTGAAATATCGGAAGGGTAATTACCTCCCGGGAAGTTATGATGTTAGTAGACTCCAGGATGAGAATTTGAGAGAAAATTTCCAGGAACAGTTGAATACTAAACTTGAGAGTTTAAAATTTGATAATGTGGAAGATGGTTGGAATAATTTTAGAAAAATAATTTGTGAAGTTGCTGAAGGTGTATTGGGGAAGAAAGCTAGAACTGCAGCTAAGAATATTAGTGAAAAAGCTTTATGTTTAATAGAAAGGAGAAAGGACTTGTACAAGAATTATCTGAGTGATAGATCACATGAAAACAAAAGAAATGTAAAGAAAGTGGAGAAAGCATTGAAATATGAACTAAGGAGGTGTGAAGTGGAGGCCATGGATAAAATTGCCGAGGATTTAGAAGATGCAGCTAGACGGCATAATAGTAAAATGTTGTACTGGCACGTTAACAAATTGAGAGGTAGTAGTCAATCCGGACTTGTCCCAGTTAAAGATAGGAATGGGGTGGCAATTAGCGATAAGACAAAAGCTAAAGCGAGATGGGCTGAACATTTTGAGAATTTGCTTAACCGAGATAGAGTTGCAGGAAAAAATATAGAGGAAAATGAAAAAGTTTGTGATACCTTGGATGTGAAGGAAGATTTGTTTTGTGAGGAGGAATTAGAAACAGTACTAAAAGGATTAAAGAATAATAAGGCTCCAGGTGCTGATAGGGTAGTAAATGAGTTCCTTAAATATGGTGGCTTTGAGGTTAGAAATAAGTTATTGGAGATTATGAATATGATTTTTGAAAAAGGGGAAGTACCTAACGATTTTAGGAAAACCTTAATTAAGCCACTTTATAAGAAAGGTGATAAAAGTGAGTGTGGTAATTATCGAAGCATTAGTCTGGTATCTGTAGGTAGCAAATTGCTTAGTAATATGATACTTTTTAGACTGAGAGATGCCGTAGACAAAGTTTTAAGAGAAGAGCAGTGCGGTTTTAGAAAAGGTAGAGGATGTGTTGACCAAATTTTCACTCTTAGGTTAATAATTGAGAAGTGCCTAAGTTTTCAAACACCTTTGGTCCTCAGTTTTATAGATTATGAGCAAGCGTTCGATTCTGTTGATAGAGGAGCTTTAGTAAAGGTTTTATCCTTGTATGGTATACCAGACAAATACATTAAAGTGATAAGTGCTATGTACGAGAATAACACTGCTGCGGTTAAGGTAGGAAATGAGGTTAGCAGCTGGTTTTGTATTAAATCAGGAGTTAAGCAGGGTTGTGTTCTATCCCCCTTTATATGGATTATTTTGATGGACTTTGTTTTAAGGAGCACAGGAAAGGCAATGGGAGACCACGGAATCAAATGGGGAGGAAAAAGTCTCCTGGACTTGGATTATGCTGATGATTTAAGCATCCTAGATGAAAGTGTGAGCAAAATGAATGAAGTTTTAGAGGTTTTGCGAGTTCAGGGTGCTAGTATTGGTTTGAAAATTAATGTTAGGAAGACCAAGTCACTAAGGCTAGGAATAAGTGAAGATGAAAAGGTGACGTTGGGTAATGAAAAGATTGATCAGGTGGGCAGTTTCACTTACCTTGGTAGTATTATTAGTAAAGATGGTGGGAGCAGTGAAGATGTTAAAAATAGAATAGCCAAGGCTCAGGGTGTTTTTTCACAGTTAAAAAAAGTCTGGAAGAATAGGAAGATAAGTCTGCAAACCAAGATTAGAATCTTAGAAGCTACAGTGATGACAGTGGTCAAATATGGCTCTGAAGCATGGACGCTCCGAAAAGCGGATGAAGATTTGCTAGATGTTTTCCAGAGAAATTGCTTAAGGATTGTTCTGGGTACCCGGCTGACTGACCGTATTTCAAACAATAGGCTATACGAAAAATGTGGTTCAATACCGCTTTCTAGGTCTATAATGAAAGAAAGGTTGAGGTGGTTAGGGCATGTTGTTCGGATGAAGGATGACAGATTGCCGAAGATTGTTCTTTTCGGCCAACCATCTAGGGCTAAACGGAAAGCAGGTCGTCCCCGTCTGGGTTGGGAGGACGTCATAAAGAAAGATTTAAAGGAAATGGGAACTTCGTGGGCGGGTGTAAAAAGGGAGGCTTTGAATAGATTGGGGTGGAGGAGGAGCGTGCGTAGCTGTGTTGGCCTCAGGCGGCTTGGTGCTGCGATGAGTTGTTAGTAGTAGTAGTAGTAATCAGAGAGAGAACGGAGGTTACTCCATATACGATAACTTGATTGGTAATTGGATTCGAATAAAAGGAGTGATTTTCATTGCAATTCATATTAGTAAGAGAATTGAATTCAGAGAGAATAGTTTATTTGAGAGGATATTAGTAGAGAAAATGAGTGGAGCATTTACACTATTGGAGATTGATGGTGGAGCCGGCAGCAGCAAAGATATACGAGTAACAAACGTTGCTGTGGAAATAACAGGAGGCTGTAGACTATGCCTTGAATGGGATGATATGTATGCTAGATGTGTGATATCATCAAGCAAATTTAAACTGGAGGAGAAATTATGTCTTGCTGCGAAACTGAATATTGTGCATATAAATAGACTTCAGACAGCATTAGATGTGCTAGTAAAATATATTGATGAGAACAAAATAAATCAGTGATTATTATTGTTGTAATTATGCTCAATAAAATTGTTTCTAAATCAAAGGTATTTTTCTTTCTATAGTAGACTAGCGTATATTTTTTAGAGTAAAAAAAATTCTGGTTAGTCTGAAGTTGGTTGTGAGATTGTTAGGACTCTAAAAAATGGATAGATTTGAGAAAGAGCGAATCATGGGGAATCTAGTTCTTATGGAAAAACGTTTGATTCTATGATGATTTTCTAGAGCTGTCTATTCAAAGGAAGATATTTTCTCAGGGAATGCTTGTCAATATAATGAAAACTGATTCTCCATCATTAGACTATTGCATGAAACTTTTACGTTGTGGTCCAAATGCATTTACACAATTTATTGATGCATTAATCATGACACGTTAAAATGATATTGTGGATATGCTTTTAAACACTAGTTTAGAAATTTAGGACTTTTTTTCCCGTGAGAAAGATGGAGTTCAAGGATGATTTACTCCTCTCTCTCTCTCTCTATCCCACTCAATTTGTTGTTGTTGGTAGCTCAGTTTCATTGTGGCAGTGAGAGTGTCAACACATGAAAAATGTTCCATACATGTCCACTATGCATGTAGACACTGGGCAGCTGGTCATCATTTGAGAATTGCACAATGGTTGATGAGTATGATGAAAAGTGTAGATTATGCAACCCGTGTAAATTGCATAGAGGATATGCTGTACAAATTAAAGGTTGTAATTCCTGTCTTGAAGTGGTGTGTGACTCTCATCCTAGAGGGCACCTATGCTCCAACTGCCACTATGATAAATGTAATCAGTGGGAGAATACATATCCTGGTATGATTGGAAAGAATCCTAAGCGTGATTTTAGTTTATTGCTAAGAAATTGGTATCGTCGTGGTTTTAGATTGTTCTGGGAGGAGGAGGCGGGTCAGCGATTCAACTGTTGGAACAACAAAAGAATTTGGTTTCTACGTCATCGTTGTGAAGACAATGACTACTATGATTATAAGCCCACTGATTTTTATTTGGCTGTGACGGAATGTGATTCGCCACTTGAGGACACTGTTTGTGACATTGCTTCAAATAAGCAAATTGAAACATGTGAATTCTAGAAAATGAATGAGAATAGTATCATTGACTATACAAAGAGATATGACAAGAGTGAAGTTACACTCTATTGTAGAAAATGCGACCCTGACATTGCAGCACATCAGGATCAGTATACTGTGAATTTAGATAATCTACCTGCATTAGTTGTTATCGACAAATATCTATACCTAGTAGAAGATGAAATCTAAAGAGTAGAAAAGTCGTCTTTATTATGTATATACATTTTTCATTTATTAATAAACAATTTCACATACATTTTTAGAACATTTTATTCGTAGGGCACTAAAATCAATATTAAACACGCTTGTAAGTATATTTTCCACTAGAAAGTCGTTCAATCGAGGTAAGGCAACGTAGATGTCGAGAAACTGCTTGTAGGTATAGCCACGACATCTGAACATGCAAAAGAGTAGTGCATGAAAGCCACATGTCTTAGTCGTTAAATCCTGTACTCTTCGTTGATTTTGAATGATAGTTTTCCAACTGTTCTCAATAAAGTTGCTGATGTGTGGAGTGTAGAATTTATACGACAGGCCAAGAGGATCAAAAAATTCAATATTCTTCGCTGTTTGAAAGATGCATAGCCAATGGCCTGTCTTCAAAGTCGATGGACTGCTATTAACAATGATTAAGGTATTGTTAACGCTTGGAATTTTTTCAATGAAGTCCGATGATGCAATAGGACTTGTACTGGGACATGTATGGATTCATATTAAATACGTTGATTATTTGGTTTGTGTTCATGGTGCTAGGTCTAGTAGAACACTGCCGTCGGGTGTGATTTCCCAATAGGTTTCAAATTGACTCAATGATATTAGCGTGATACTCTCAGTCAAAGCATCGGCAAATGTGCACTCTAAACGTACATTCCCTGTTCGTACTATGCTCATATCCTGGGTCCCCGACAAGTCCAAAACAATTACGCCATGATTTTTGAAAACATTGAATCGGTTATTCCATTTTCAAATAGTTGGGAGTCATGATCTAGGGATTGCATGGTCAACTCGTACAGAGTTCTATAGGATTTTTT